>CAUYSK010034956.1:0-104028 GCA_963575035.1 Avahi laniger | reverse complement strand
TCTGTGGGTGCACTCCTCATTTACTGCTCAACCTAAGTTCTGTACGTTCTTTGGAATAGGTGTGTTTTTCCTGGATGAAACATTTACTGCATGCATTCTTTTCAGCCATGTTTACACTGTCCATTGGCTTAATATATTTTTAAAATGGTTTGTGTGTTAAGATCTTTTTTTTTTTTTTTTTTTTTGACACTCTGTCACCCTGGGTAGCGTGCAGTGGTGTCCTCAGAGCTCACTGCAGCCTCAAACTCCTGGGCTCAAGAGATTCTCCTGAGTCAGCCTCCCGAGTAGCTGGGACTACAGGTGTGCACCACCACATGCTGCTAATTTTTCTATTTTTAGTAAAGAAGGGATCTTGCTGTTGCTCAGGCTGGTCTTGAACTCCTGAGCTCAAGCAATCCACACTCCTCAGCCTCCTAGAGTGCTAGGGTTACAGGCGTGAATCAGCACACCCGGCCAGAAGTTTTCTCAAGGGCAAGAATAGTGAGCATCACACCATAAACCATGACCGAAAGAGGAGTATAGCACCTCTCTTTCTACCAAAGTCTAAGAAGTCTTTTAGGAAGTCCATAGCCTTAAGAGCATAAATGCCATCCTGTTAGCAGGACTGCAATAATGGTGTGCGAAAAACACATGCAGTGTTCGGGAGGTATAAAGGTAGGTTCTTTTTTGGTTCATGGAAATATCATATGGTACTGGGATCTAGGTGTCATGGAGAAATTGATGGTGACCTTTTTATGTGTCCCTAAAATAATAAAAAAAATGCAAAAGGACTGGATCAGATCATCAAGTGACGCGGGCCCGGGGTCGGTACTGCAGGGAAGCTGTCTTGGTGGGTGCCGGGTTCACCGTCTTCTCTAACACACCAGCTCTCTGGTGCTCTCAGGCAGAGGAAGCACGTTTCGATCCTTTACAGCCCTAATCGTACCACCCACTGGCACAGCTGTAAAACTTCTGCCACTTGGACACAATCCAATTTTATTGGAAAAGTATTTTCAGATGAAAATCTTACTAAATGACTTGCTGTGGAAAAAGTTAGAAAAATGTCTAAATACATGTTCTTCTTCTGGAAGTGGTCTCCAATTGTGTGATTTCAAGCAATTCCCCCGTAATTCAAGTGAAACACGCACCCGCTGGGTCAATACTATTGATAGTGACAAAAATTGGTTTTCCTCCGGCAGCTCGAACATCACATTGGCAGCCCTGTGTGGACAGATCTTGAAGGTTGGGATTTATAAAGCGAGAGCTGTTCAAAGCTGAAACTGGTTGTTTAGTCCATTTGAAAATATGCGGAAAGGAGGGACCTCAATGCAGCCCGTGGAGTGAAAACGTTCTTAGTCACTCTGTGTGGTTAAAAACAAATGACAGAGAGCTGTTGTGCAGCTATTTCGGTGTTCTAAATGGAATGTCTAGCACTCTGTTATCGCTGCGTCCACGGCAGCCTCTCGAGGCCCCCAGGCCATCCCAGGGAGCCTCAGCACATTCTCATCTCCCCCTTGTCAAAAATAGGCAGTATGTAGGGGTGTGGCAACCGGGAGGGATTAAAGGCAGGGAATTCCAAATAAAGAGCAGCTTCTGAGACATAAAAGCTACTCAAAACCGTGGATAAATCCTATATTTACCCAGAATAAATTGAATTACAAGATGATGCTGTTTCTTTTTTTAGTACCAGAGAGCCATTTATTATGTGAGAAATATTTAATGGAGTAATGACATAAATATCTAATTTAATATGTGATTATTTATTGTATCTGTAGCCTTTCAGGATGAATAAAGCTTATTGTTTTGATTTTTCAAGCTTTATTGGAAGTCTGCTGAGGTAGGGTTTTGCTGGTTGGTCTATTTTGAAAGGAAAGGGAATTTACTTATGAAATTGTGTTCAGGATTAGATGTTAATACTTGTTTAATGTAAGCAGCAGTCCTACTTGACAAGCTAAATAGGGTGCTAAATCTGAGGCTCACAGAGAGAAGACTTTTAAAATTCCCATCTAACATTAAAAATATATATCATTATAGCTCACCATCAAGGGAAGGAATAACCCAACACACAGATATGCCCGTTCTTTATACAAACAGCCAATTAGACATGTGTATTTTCTTTTGAGGAAAAGAGAAGCTTTTGGAAGTATAAACATGTGCATCCACTTACTAAGAGTCCACCAGCCTCTTATGTGGGGCTGACATAATGATGTCTTGTGCACTTCCTCTTTTAAAATACAAAAATAAATGACATAGAGACCAAAAGCTCTGCAAATTAGTAGCTATTCAGACTTCATAACTATACTGAATGCACATGGTTTTCTAATGATGGCCACAGCTGGGGTGGATGAATCATCTTAACCTGGCAAATGGTTTTAGTAAACCTTCCATTTTAATGAAGTGATTCATTTGGAAAGAGGCAATGCAGTGAGCCCGAGGCCCAGATACTTCCTTAAGCAGCCTGAAATGGAGCCACGTCATCTCGCCCTTTGATCCCACTGGCAGCCCTGATAATGGAGTGAAAGAATCCCAGGCAGCTTGTCAACCGCAGTGAGTCCTACCTTCTGTTTACTCTGTATACTAGATGTTTGTGCACACATCTTCTGTTCCTTAATTCTCGCAACAATCCCATGAGGTCGATGTGATATCTCACAAATAAAATATGAGGCTCAGAGAAGTTAAATAACTTTTGACGCAAGCATCTTAGATTCCAAACCGTGTGTGTTGCTGTTCCCTAATCTTATGCTGTTCTCTTTTCTTTCTGTATCTATAATGTCTTCCTTCCCTTCCCTTCCTTTCTCTTCACTTCCCCCTCTTTCCCTGTCCTATCTTTTTATTCTTTCGTTTATTCAAAGCATATGGAGCTTCGGCACCATGCCATGCCCTGTACTCAATGCCTGGATTCAGTAGCAAACAGGACAGACAAGGCCCTGTCCTCACATAGCTTATGGTCTAGCAAACAAGAGCCCAACTTTGTTCAAACAGACAGAGGGGTGTGGGGAGAGGGTGGCGCATCTGGAAGGTCTGCTTGCTAGGAAGGATAGCCATGTATTTATTGCCAGACTAAAGATTTTCTTTAAAGACTTTAACAAGATGGGACAATGGACCAAAACTACAGGTTGAAATTAAACAGGAATAAATGTAAAGCCATTCACTGACCCTTATCCTTTGTAAATACAGAGTCAAGAAGATATGTCTTCATAGGGTTTCAGGTAAAGTTTGAAGCCTCAGTGCTATGAAGTAATGTTTCAAAAAGGATACAGTCTTAGACTAGATCTGTAGCAGCATGGATTCCAAAACAAATGCACTGATAATTCCACATTACATCTAGAACTCTCTATAGGGCTTTGCTTTTTTTTAAGGGAGACACTGGTTATGAGATAGTGAATATTGGTTTTGAGACAATAAAGTTATCCAGAATTCTATTTCCCTTGGTAGACAGTGAGAGGCACACACCTAATTCTCAACAATTCCTCTCCCCTAATGTGCTTTCCTATAGGGAACTTTTGGCCTGGTAGAGATGAACTAGGAATTATTGAAATTGGCCTCCCAAAGTAGCTGACTGTCCCTAAGAATACCTACCAATGTGTACTGCTCAGAATGTTCAGGGTACAATTCTTCAGCATTTCTTTCTACTATTTTAATCTGATTGAAGAAACAGAATAAGCATTAGATAAAGCTGCTGTAAAATAATAGATAATTAGTTTGTGATGGCATTGGGAAGAAACAGGGAAGAGAGACAGACAGTATGAAGAATTGGAAAGAACACAGGCATTGGAATTAACCATGTGGGTTTGAATATCAACTATGCCTCTGTTAATTATGATACAGACAAGTTACTTAGCATTCTCTGAGCCTTAGTTTCCTTATTTGTAAAATGGTATACAAATATCTGCAATGTAGAATTGTTGCAGGGATTAGAAATAATATTAAATTAAATTGCCACCAAAGTGCCTGGCACATTGCAAGTAGCTAAGGAAAGTTGAAGAAAAATTATGAAAGAGGAGGTGGAGTCAAGGATGAATTCTTGGAAGAAATGCTTTTTGGGATTCATGCTTAAGAAATTATGAACACAGATTGACTGAGTATTAAGAAACCCATGACAGGCAGAAGAAAAAGTGACAAAACAAAGATGTAAGGTCCAGATTTTGTATAGATGCTGTTTTGTCTTCTCTTTGGTCAACTGAAGCATCATTTGATAGTGTGTTTCCTTGGTATTGAAATTTGACAGTTGTTTGTGGCTGGAGATAAGCTCTGGACATACGTCGATTTCCCTGCTCCGAAATCCTATCACTTGGGTAATAGTCATCATATTGTTCCCAGCTTGTTTTTCTCACTTGAGTTTATAAAACTTGCCGTCATTTTAACGTCACATAGCATGTCAAATATTTTTCCTGAGAATATTCATGAAGCACATTTGTGATGGCTGCCTTTAAAATATAGTGCTCATTTCTCTTCCTTTATCAGAAATATCTGACCAGGGGACAAGGAGTTTTGTTTGCTTTTCTTTATGAGAAACTACTTCCTAACTTACTAGTGAACCTTGTTTAAATTTTTTTATTTTAAAGAAAACTTGCTGCCCTAAAATCTAAGACTAAGGAGCATCAGCTCATTCAATAAATACAACTAATAATTTAAAATATTGTATAATTCAGGTGTTTTGATTAATAAAGGAAAGGATGTGGTGAGAAAGAAATAATGTGACTGGAGAGGTGAAGGAAGAAGAAAAATCAAAACGTGAGGCAAAAAAAGGAGGAAGAAATGGGGGGAATACAAAAAAGAAGAAGAGAAACACGAGAAAAGAGAAACACAGGAAGAATGGGGACGAGGAAGGGAGGGACGGTGGGGCCAGTGTGGAGCGGGGGTCACTCACTCACGGCCAGAGGCCCTGCTGCTCTCCCCGCCCACCGTCCAGGCCTGGGCCCAGTGGGGAGGTCATGCTAGAAGCTGAAGTGCGCAAATCTCTAACACACTGTCACGTGCACAGGATCGTCATGGACGTCCTTGAGTAGTGCCTAAAAATTCCTTTGTCATTAAAAATCTATTAAGTTACATCCCCTTCTTTTTGTTTCCTTGTCTTCTCCTTCTTGAGGGGAAAGCCCTGACTCATTCAAAACTCAAGACCACAATGGGAATCTAAGTGTAAAATGTTACATGCCCATTTATTCAGAATTATTTTTTTTAGCCTCATGTGTCTTGAAATACAGTAAAATAAGGACCCCTGAGAAGATAATGTACATTTGCCTGAGTGAAAAATCCTTTGCATCAGTGGTCCCCAACCTTGTTGGCACATTAGAATCACCTGGCCAGCTATTAAAGCCTGTGGTGTCCACACCCTGATTTTGTAAGCGCCTGTTGTGATGTGCAGCCAGTGCTGAGAATCATTCCTTTTGGGTTATGGCAGCAGAGTGTGTGAATGATGGTTCTAGCACTTACTAGGAAGGGCCATCCATATGTATACACACACACACATATAAAACTAGGATAAATATATATATATATGTGTTCTATATATATATAGCAAATTGAAAAGTGATGTAATATATTTGATATACTTGATATCAAATAGATACTTATATCTATTACATGTATATACATATACATGTAATAGATATTTACAACAAATTATAAAAATGCATGATAGGTATTATATATTATATCTATTATATCCTGTATATAGAGGAATCTTTGGGTCTCCTGAAAAATATTATAAATAGACTAGCTCTAAAAAAGGAGAAGAGCGCTGGTCATGTGGTGTGCTTGTCATGGGAGTAATGTTTGAGAAGGCTTCATTTGAATCTGGGTCTGCTTATCCACTATCAGAGCACAGTTCTCATCACGACACCCCCATTTCTGCTAGATTAAGCTCTAAGTCCTCACCCGGAGTGCCCCTCCATTCTGAGTCTCTGCCTCCTGGCACCCCGGCTCCAGACACACTCAGCCACAATGCAGTTTCTCTTCTGGGCCTTTTTCCAGCCATTCCTTTAAACTGGACTAATCTACAACTCTCCATAACCACACCCTCATTATAGTCTATTGAAATTTTATCCATCCTTCAAGGTCGTCTTCCATGAAGCAACCTTAATTCTCTTGCCTACAGATACAATCCTTCTTGTCTTTGAAATCCCACTGCATGTTGCTGTACATTCTCTCTCTCTCTCTCTGTCGGCTTATCTGTATTTGTTTTATGGTCATGAATATTTTTATTTTATTTGTCTAACAATCTGAATGAAGGTCGAGAATATCTTTGGATCCTCTGGTGTGCCTACTTAGCACAGTGTTCTGCACAGAAAGTGCTCAACAAATATTTATTTAGTAGCATTAATAAAATAAAAAAGATGTTTATTGAGGTATAAAACCAATTGAAATATGCAACTAAAATTTAGGCAGCTGTGTTTGTTGAAGTATATGGGCAGTTTTAGCGGTTGCTTTTCTGTTCCTAGACATAGAGACTTAGAAAAAGACACAGCCATGAGCGCATAATCTGTTCTAGGCTCTGGCCAACATCAACCAGAGATCCGTGTGCACATTCTGGGTGCATTAGGTGCATAGAAAGTGAATGAATAGGTAATAGTCTAGCCAACACTAACTTAATAATGGTAGCACTTTCCTCTTCTGTGAAGCAAGATAGTCACTTCATGTTAAGCCACTTCCCTTGCTTCACTTCGATGTTCATATCTTAAATTATAACCCTGAGATTTATCTTTTGCTTTGTAAGACCATGCATTTATGTCTAGGAATATAGTGCAATTGCCCTTCTACCCACGCACCAAAAAAAGAATTATAAATTCTAAGAAATTGCCAAGGTTAAGCTTATTCTTTACAATGTTCCTCTGGATAACAGGCCCACCCTGTCCCTTCCTGCACCCTTCAGATATCCCCACTTGTACAGTGAATAAAATGTAATTTTTGTCTTTAGGCCATATTGTTCTTTTTCTGCTCACAGTAACCCCGGGTGTGCATTTAAAAGTAGAATCTGGCCTCTTGAGGTTACTAGTTAATTTAATCAACTCTCTTTAAATTACTTTATAAAAAAGAAAAAAGAATGAAAGGAAAGAAATTCTATTTTAGAAACAAAAATGTATCCGTGCAGCTTTCTTTTCACATGGAAGACAAAGGATCTTTCCAATAGGAGGACAGAATGACAGTTCCACTTATCTTGGCTGCTCGGAAATTAGATCAGTGACATATTTTCTGTTGAAGAAGAAACCTTATCTTAGTGGCTACATTTCAGAATCAATCATCTGCAGTTCAGTCTTGCCCCCTCTCACAGGCAGAGAGCATTATACAATTTGTATGTTTCAATTAGGTTGCCATAAAAAATGAGTTGCTCAAGGGCATTGGTTTATTACTGGTATCCAGCCATGTTTTCCTTCACTAAATGACATTCTGAAAGCCTCCATTCTGAGCATAATCACCTTAGGGTACCCGCAGAATGTGGCCCCAAATGATTCAATTACAGCTAAAAGTCATTCTCTTCCCAAAGCACAAGACAAGAGAAACCCATCTGCAGTCTTTTACATTCACAGGATATTCTTTCTTTCATAAACATTCTTGCAAGGATGTAAATGCAGATGAGGGTTATGTTCTGTCTGTCTTTTCAGTGTTGTCTCTTTTCTCTCCGATCTGCTTTTATTCATGAAGTACAGGGTCATGTCTTAGGACAAATTATACTGTTTATCAACAAGTGAGTTTATAAATCAGTTCATTCAAATGAGGAACATTTTCCCATAGACCCAATAGTAAAGGATACTGAGTTTCCTGATGACCTACAATAACTTATTTTAACTCACAGTAAACTCAATTCTGCAGAATTAATAGTTTTTCTTTATTTCTAAGGGAAAAGGAGCTGATGTTTCCAATAACATGACACATCTGGAACTGCTTCTGACATGTGGCAATTCTTTCCTCCCGGCTAGTGATAAGGGGATTCTTTCTCCCTCTCCTCAGAAACAGCTTGTTAGGATGTATTTGCATGTAGGGATGTATCAGTTATCTATTGCTATGTGACAAACCACTCCAAACTGTAATGACTGAAGCAACGATCATTTATTGGTTCACAGTTCTGCGTGTTGGCAATTTGGGCAGGGCTTGGCTGGTAAGTTCTACTGCTGGTATCTCCTGTCTTATGGAGCCACAGTTCACTGACAACTTAGTGGAGTTTGGCAAACAAATGCCTCCCTCACCTGCCTGGTGGTTGGTTTCACCTGTCAGCTAGGCCCTCTCCATGTGGTGTCTCATCATCAAGGAGACTAGACAGTTCTTGTCTCGGACTTCCAAGAGGGAGACTGTGAAAATGGAAAGATCTCTTCAACCCTAGGCTCATGAGTCACACATAACTTCTGCTTCGTTTGTTTATCAAAACAAGTCACAGGGCCAAACCCAGATTCAAGGGCTCTTTTTGATGGGAGCAGTGGCAAGGTCAAATTACAAAGAGACATGCAGGAATGGGAGGAATTATTGCAGCCATCTGTGTAAAGAGTCTGCTACAGGGGTGCTGGAGTGCAGTGGTGAGAGGTGAGAAGTGATGAGAGGGAATGAGAAGGTGACTGATAACTTTGAGGTTCAGAGGACCTGGATTCCAGTCTCGCTTTACTGCTTCCTAGTAATGTGACCTTGGAAAAATTATTAACCTATCCAAGCTTTAGTTTCCTATCTCTTGAGAATAATTCCTTCTTATAATGAGTGCTGTGATAATTAGAGATTATGCTTATTAATCCATTTAGCAAAGTGCCAGTTACATAGTAGCTGTCAGTGGCAATTAAATTAATGTTTCCTCTATTCCCCCTCACCTCACAAAGGCAGTAGAAAGGCACAGGCTTTGATCATCTACCCTTGGATGCTCCTCAGGCATTCTGAAACCAGCTCATCTGCAGAGAACTCACGAAGTTTCCTCCCTTACTTCCCCATCCTGATTTGCAGCTTTCATGGTGTCCCCATTCCCAGGTTGAGGAACATCCCTAATGTGAAAATCCAAAATCCAAAATGCTTCAATAAACATTTCCTTTAAGTATCATGTTGGCACCAAAAAAATTTTGATTTTGGAGCATTTTGGATAATGCAAATATTCCAAAATAATAAAAAAAAAAAATCCAAAACACTTCTGATCCCAAGGATTTCAGATAAGGGATACTCAACCTGTATTACCATCCAAATAATTTCCGAAGTTAGGGGCCCAGGAGCCATGCACTGCATTTGTCTCATCCCACTCCTATCCGTTGATTCTTGCTTTCCTCCTTGAAACCAGTGTTTATTAGACACATGAGTTGCTGCCAGGCCTGGGTTTAACAGGTAGATGAAGCTGACATGGTTCCTGCCCCTGAAGAATATGTACTTCATTAATAATATGAGACTCTCCAAGTTCTATGAAGGAAACAAGATGTTGTGAGAAAAAACTAAGGGCTCTGGGACCCTGTTTTTGTCTACCCTTCATCTCCACAGGACCCTGGCTGGGCCAGGGACACCTGTGGCCCAGGAACACGGGTTCTCTCTCCACTTTATGGTTCATCTTCCGCACTATTGCTAGAGATATCTTTTGGGGGAAAAAGAATCATCTTTAATTCCCTACTTGAAAATCCCTATGGCCCATGGGATTATAATCCAAACTCCTCAAGGTCGCATAAGAAGCCCTTCAGTCTTGGCCTCAGCTGTAGCCCCTCCCCCACCCAGGTGCCCCTCATCCTTACAGCCTGCGTTCCTCATGGGTCCTTGCCTTGGTCAAACTCTTGCCGGAATCTGTGCCTTCACTTCAGGGAAAGTCCTTACTCTGAATTGCCTCTCCTTGGTGCCTACCTTTCCCCCTACCACACACACAACATTTCTATTTACTTTCATACTTCAGAGATTTAGAACATAGTAAGTGCTCGATAAGTGTTTGTTGAATGAATGTTTGTGGGGATGGTCAGAGGTAGGAGGTAGTGGTATTTAAATGTGTGATAGCTGAGTATGGTTGGTGTCCACCAAAGAGTACCATAGGAGGAAGAGGAGGTATGTTGCACCGTAGGGGTGGGGGCTAGAGATGTATGGAAGGGAGGGCATCCTTGGCAAAACAGTAGTAAAGAGGGAAGAGGAATTTTTGTAACCAGACCAGCCAGAAAGGCGAGTTGCAATGGAGAAGTATTTTCTAAGGCTGAATACATGCTTCTAGAAACCAGCAGTTTGGAAGAGACTGAGGTTATTTTTGTTGTACAGTGAGCAGTAATATATAGCAAGCTCCAAGAACAGAAAAACAGACACAGACATACCAGCCAAACCTCCAAATATCTCAGACCTAATGCATAATAAAGAAGAGGTGTTTTTAAAATATTTTTAGCCAGAAACCTATTTTTAACTCCATATTATTTAATTTTTGTATCCATTTTTATACATATGACTGAAATTGCCTAGAAAATACATCTGAGTCAGAACTAAAACTGCTTTATTATAAGACAAAGCTTTTGTTATAGTTTAACATTAATACAAAAAAAAGTTGAGTTTGCAGTTTTATTCTATTGTGCTACAAAAACTCTGAAGGTGCAAGTTATTTCTTAGCTATAATTTAAACATTCACTAAGTTCCTTTTATTCATTCTACTGTTTTTATCTTTATTGACCTCTATTAGTGCTAAGAATTAACTTAGATTTATTTTCCATGAATAGAGGTCTGTTTTGACATTTAATTGATTGCAGAAATCAATGGTCCTCACATGGTTTACAAGATAATTTCACACTCATAAGCTCATGGAATGCTCACAATTTCATAAATATGATAGAACACAGTTTCATTATTTGTAAATGATGTTAATAATAGCACCCTACCTGAGGTGTCCAAATTGGAAAATAAGAAAGAAAAGTATTTCTGTTTGCAAGATGACATGATATTATATTAATATGTAGAAACCCTAAAGATTAATATGTAGAAACCCTAAAATGGTTTGAACTAATGAGCAAATTCAGCAACATTGCACAACATAAAACCAACATGCAAATATCGATTGCATTTCTACACACTGACAATGAACAATTTGAAAAGGAAATTAAGAAAACAATCTCATTCACAATAGCATCAAAAAGAACAAAATACTTAGAAATAAACAAAGAGGCAAAAGATTTGTACATTGAAAACTACAAAACATTGCTGAAAAAAATTAAATAAGATACAAGTAAATGGAAAGGCATCTCATGTCATGGATTAGAAGACATAATATTGTTAAAATGTCCATACTACCCAAAGAGATCTAGAGATTCAATGCAATTCTTATCAATATCCCTATGGCATTTTTTGCAGAAATAGAAAACAAATTCTAAAATTAATGTGGGATCTCAAAGGACCCAGAATAGCCAAAAAAATCTTGAAAACAAAGCTAGAGGCCTCATACTTACTATTTCAAAACATATTACTAAACTTCAGTAATCAAAACAATATGATACTGGCATAAAGATAGACATACAGAACATGGATCAGAATAGAGACTCCAAAAATAAACCCTCATATATATAGTTAAATCTTCAACAAGGACACCAAGACTACACAATGAGAAAGTGATAGTCTCTTCAATAAATGGTGCTGGGAAAACTGGATATCCACATACTAAAGAATGAAGTTGGATCCTTACCTTACACCGTACATAAAAAATAACTCAAAATGGATTAAAAAATCCAAATGTAAAACCTGAAACTATAAAACCCCTAGAAGAAAACATAAAAGCCTCATGATATTGGATTTGGCAATGATTTCTTGGATATGACACCAAAAGCATGATCAGCAAACGCAAAAATGGACAAATGGGACTACATCAAACTTTACAAGTTTTGTACAACAAAGGAAACAAGAGAGTGAAAATGGGAGAAAACAAAGAAAAAAATCCAAGGGTGTTGAGATTATGTCTGTTGTGCTCACTGTTGAATTCTCAGGGCTTTATGTGGTGCTATATTTATATTTTAGTAAATAAAAGAAAGGTAAATGCTATGTAAAAGAGACTCATTGATTATCTGAGCTGGAAAGTAATCCAAAGTCACCCATAACTACACAGTGGAAGAGCTAGTCTCAGAGCATATTTTTACTTTCTACTACTCTGTTCATAAGTAATATTGATCAGCTACCCTGTGTGGTTTACATAAGATGTGGTCTTGAAAATTTTGCAAAAATACTAATGAAGCATTTCTGTAGACAGTCATGAAGCAGTTCTCTGAATCTGGCATCCTCTGCCTTTGATCACCAGGTAGGATGCTCCCTTTGATTCTGAGCCACAAAGACTCTTTGTCAACCCGATTGGTATAGTTTATTTTAAAGCCAAAAAATCGTCTTTTCAGAGGAGATACAGTATTTCCCAGAGCATCAGTAGAAATTATGGCAGGCTTTTGCTTAAAAATTGTTGTCTAGTGGGTATGTGGGTGTGGTGGTGGTGAGAGAAGATTGGAAGTTTTTGATCAAGGGATCACACTGATGAATGCTGTGATCCAGAAATGTTTTTCTAGCACCAAGGTGTAGAATTACCTGGAAAAGCAAGATGCTGGAAGCAAGAAGGCCAAAAAAAGTTCATTGCAATAGTTTAGGTGGGAAGCAAAGCTGCTCCAAAACTGGTCAATGGAATAACAAGCAGAAAGGAGGAATAAGACATTACAGAGCATGGCTCATTTACCTTCCTGAAGGTAAACACTAATACAGTCAGTGCCTTCAGCTGGCAGGCACTCAACCTATAGGAATTTATGAACTGATTGAAAAGGCCAAGGAAAAATAAAGATTACAAGCTGACTTCATGATTTGTTTATTTTGTTTAACCCAGTTAGCTAAGAGTGGTGGCTCTGTTAAGAATATTGAGCATGTCAGGAGGATAAATCTGATTACTGGTAAAGATAATCAGTTTGGTTTGATCAGGGTGAATGTGATAGTCAGGTAGAAGTTGGAAATCTGAGACTGGGACTTGGAAAGAGGACAAGGGTGGATTCCAGGAGAGATGCAGAGTGTAGAAAGAGATGAGGATGACATCAGGAGAAAGTGGAATTCCTTGGCATGGATGAGATCGTAGAGGGCTGGTGCAGGAAAAAAAGAGAAGAGGTTAATGTGCAGATCTTTGGGGAAAGTATATATATATTAGAAGAAGGAGAAAGAAGGAAACTGTACAAGGAAAACCAAAAGTAATTTAATAAGGGTATATCCAAGGGAAGAAAAAATTTCAGATGAGAATCAGTGGTCAAAAAGTGTTAAACTTTGAAGAGGAGATGGAAATGTTTAGGAGAAGTGAATGAATTCATACTAACCTCCAGAAGATGACTACAATTTAATTTCTAAAAATTAATCCATCCAGTAACGTAACAACATTGAAGAAAGCAACTGGGAAGCTGTTGTGAGCCAGAGAGTGATTGGAACGTACCGTCCTCAACTGTTCTCAAGAGGCTGAGGACCAGTCCCTGAGGGGCTTCACTTGCTTTTTATCACAGCAACTGGCCCAAACCCAGCTTCACAAGAAATGGCCTCATGGAAAGGAACGTTGTCGAGAGGATATCACGGTGAAAGCGTGAACCACCTCCAACTAGTGGTTTGCCCAGGGTCTGACAGATGTCCAGTGTTGCTGTGAGTTACCTCAAGGTCAAACACTAAAATCATTCCAATACCAGGGAATTCAAGCTAATAAAAGATTTCCCTTCCTGTGTATCCAAATAGATGTGCCTTCCTGGGCAGCTTCCTTATGCTCAGGGTTTCGCTGCCATATTGCGAGGAGATCGGTACTCCCAAGGAAGATTGTTGCTGAAAGCTCCTGACTTATTACTCAAAAGTTTGGAAATCTCTGCGTATGTACAGAAGCTTAAGGGGATTAACTGGGATGAAATACTGAGATCTGCTACTCCGCACAGGAGATTTTCCTCAAAATCTCTAACCTTCAAACAACCATGTGTTTTCACCAGACCCAGTGGCTCCCTCGCGCCTCATCCTTCCATACCTCTGGCTGCAGAAACACCAACAGCGTGTGTGCAGTGTGTCCTGCTGCTCTCAGGTCAGAAGCGAATGCAAATGAGATTCCTGTTGAAGATCTGGGATCATGCCTAACTGGCCAGCCATAAATCTCATCTTCTGAAAGAAATGATAGGATGCATTCTCAACACTCTGAAATGTTCAATAATAGAACAATTCCATTTTCAGAAATCACAAGGCATTGTGGGTTCTCCAGAATGCCAAAGAGAAAGATGATGCATGAATTATTCACAAGAAAACAGTTAAATTTTCATCATTTTAAAAGTATAGAATGAGCTTTAAGACGGAAAGATGTATGCATTTATATAAATTAATTTTGGGGGTGTTTTTGCCCCATTTGGGTCATTTCTGTACTTTTTCATTCAAACTGTGAGATTGGCCTGATGCTAATTTACCAACTGAACATCCACGTGCCCAAGCACACCGGCTACTTTAGGATATGTACTGCTGCGGTGTTCCTCAAACTTGAACGTGCAGTAGAATCATCCGGAGGCCTGATCAAAATGCAGATCACTATGTCCCACCCTCAGAGTTTCTGATTCAGTAAGTCTGGAGTGGGCCCAAGAATTTGCATTTGTACCAAGTTCTCATGTGAGAGGTTCCAAACTTCCTTGGTTCATGGTGCCCTCTGTACTCAGTAATTTTTTCACAGTCCCCTTAGGTGGGGCTGCCAGACTTCTCTGGTAGCCCTATTACTAAGCCAAAAGAAATACCTAACAGTTGCACTTATTAAGTAGTTATGTTGAAACTTAAGAAGTATCTATGTCCTAACAACTTAGCAGCTATAACTTTAATACCCTAAATTGAAAGAACAATAATATTTTATTTCATTATTAGTAAGCACAATTAATAATTGTGGGATGTGTGCACTGGTTGGACACCGCACAGTTTCCTAAACCTGAGAATCAGGTTGGCTCTCACCACCCTTATTTTCTGTTCAACACCGATTTTCACACAGCACTTGCTTTTTATCACAACTGCCAAAAACCCAGCTGCACAAGAAATGGCTTCATGGAAAGGAACATTGTCAAGAGGATCTCATGATGAAAATATGAACTCCCTTGGACTAGTAGTTTGCCCAGGGTCTGACAGATGTACACTATTGCTGTGAGTGTCTCAAAATTTTAAAATATCCCACGGCACCCCTGTGAGTTTGCTGCGGTGCCCTAGAGTGTCCTGGTGCACATGTGGGGAACTAGAGGCTCACGTATTGCTGCTGCTTCTGGTTTGAGCACCCCACTTCGAGGGCTACTATGATACTGGCTCAAAGAGACAAAAGGAGGGAATATTCTGAGCTGTTTTATATTTTCTATGATAACACTTAAGATCCTTAAAATGTTAAAAAGCAAAAAATGTGGATAAATACAAGCAGATTTACCACTAATGACTTTTTAGTACAGCAGAAGAACTAAATAGGGAAGAAATCAGAGAATGAAGAAAGATACCACAAAGAGTCGTGTGCGATTGTTGTCATAGAGCACTTTCTCTTCGTAGCATTTTTCAGTCATAAGTAATTAAGCCTGGCAACCCCAGTGAGCTAGGTAATGATTGTTGTCCTGGCTTTACACACAGAAAACTGACATGTCATACTAGGTGACTTGCCTTAGGCCAAAGTGAGGTGAATTTCCTGGAGGCAGAATGCTAAAAATCGCAAAATTTTAGCTTTCTTTAAAAAAAAAAATGATATAAGAAACTGGCCTATCATTTCATATCATTCAAAAATTCCCTCACACTTCATAATTAATTTTCTCAAAAATCGTGTAAGGTGGGTGACTATCAAGTAGCCTCATGTTACTAATGAGGACTTCATGACCAGCTGTGGCTGTGTGCAGGGGGAAAGTTAGTGAAGGATTTGCGAGAGCCCAGTGAGTGGAACAGAGAAGACAGTGTGGTGAGTTTGAAGACACTAGCTACAGAGAAAGGAGCCTTTGAAAATAGCTGGGACTGGACTCCTGTACCCTCAAGAGCATTTTCTCAGAAGAACAAAATTCAAAGCACCTTGGGGACAAAGCAACAGAGAAATTAGCTTATGACTAATAAGCTAATTAGGTACCAGTCAGTCATACTCCACCTCGAGGGGTAGGTGTCCTGCATCTGCTTGACTGAATCACAGCATCCATCAAGATCAAGAGACGCTATTCAGACACCACCAGCCTAATATATTTTTGTATTTATACATGTATTTATAAGCCACGCAAGTGCACAAATGTGGTCTTATGTGTCGTTGGCGCATCTGCAACGTCTCCAACAGTGAGTGCCTTGCTCATTGGGTGGTGCCTGATGTACATGGCCGAGATTTCTAGAGCATGGTTGCAAGATGCTGGAGGTAAAGAAAGGAGATGAGAGATTATAAATTCAGTGATTGCTTTTTCATCCGCCCCAGAGCATATGAGACTTAATACACTAACCAGTGATCTAAATGATTGAGCAGAGTACAGTCCGGCCTTCCACATTCCACAGGTTTTTCATTCGCTGATTCACCAATCCTGGATCAAAAATTTTTGAAAGAGATAAAACAATAAATAATATAAATGAAAAAGCAATACAGTATAACCACTATTTACATAGCATTTTCACCATGTTAAGTATTATTAATTATTCTAGAGATTAATAAAGTATACTAGAGGATGTGCACAGGTTATATGCAAATGTTACACCATTTTATATCAGGGACTTGAGCATCTGTGGATTTGGGTATGGAGTTGGGGTTGGGGGCTGGAACCAATCCCCCACGGATACTGAGGGGTAGTCATTACTGTATACTAAGATGACACTGAATCATAAAGTTGTTAAAATCTTCAAAGTTTCAGGTAATGTCCAGTTGTCTTGAAAAGTTAGAGAAATGCCCTGGGCCTGGAGTCAGAAAGAACACCTGCAATTTGAGTCCCAACTTTGCCCCTGCTGGCCATGTGACCAAGCCATTCTTTAAATAGTCAGTTTCCTGCCTCCCGGATCTATATAGAGCTCTGAAGTGGGATGGTACATGTGGGAGCATGCTGCAAATTTTTTGATCATGCACCCTTCAACTTGAGGTTGAGGTGAGGGCCCAAACCACAGCTCTTCCAAATCCACTCTTCCTTCCGTCCCATACTCATACTGCAGGGCTCTCAAACTCCCATTCCTACAGGGCAGTGATACGGCCTGAGTAAGCCCCCATGAGTACATTGCAGGAGTGCTAAGACTGTAAAGCTCGAGGGCACATGTTGAGTCTAAAGAAAGCCACTCAGCTACCACCTGTGTGCCAGGTCGAGCCTCATTTTCCTGGTTCCGTGTACAACATGCTGCACAGTAAGGGGCCGCCCCGCTCTCCTGAATATCTTCAGCCCTCCCCAGGGCCTTGTGCAGAGTGCCCAGTAAGCAACTCTAGGGCCTGGCCATCCGCTCATTACTGCTCCCAGCCCCCTGCTCTTGAGACCATCTCACTGTGCCTTGCCCTTGGAATAAATTCTAAGTTAGAGCTGTTCTTTACAGTTAGTCTGGCCAACTAAGATGCAGAACTTTCAGTTTTAAAACCAGGATGGTAGATCACCCTACATATGGCGCAAGTTAAATTCTGTCTCTTTCAAAACTAATGTCCCAGTCTCCCCAACAGGAAATAATTATCATTTTCTCTCTTCCTTATATGTCCACAGCATTTTGATTATGCCTCTATCTTAGCTCTCCTCACACATTAGAATTCTTTCCCAAATGTTTCTCTTTCCTTCACCAGATATTTAGCATCTTACAGTGCTGGTTCTTATATCCTCCACAGTGCCTAGCTGGGGCTGTGCCCATCAGGGGTACTTAAGAGTACTTAGTGTGAACCAAAGAAAATTAATCATTCAGATGCGAAATGAGTAAAGGCTGACCTTAGACGTCACAGTGGGCTAAATAAACAGTGTTTTAGAAGAGATAATGTGATTCTCAGATGAATCAACATGAGGATAACAGGAAATAGGCTGAGATTTCAGCAAAAGAGAATTCCCTGCATCAAAAAGCAGCCCTTGACCGGAAACGGCCATGAAAACAAGTGGGTATAGTTTGTAACAGGAGATTATGACATCCCTACTCTCCAAATCATTCAACAGTGACCCACCATCCATGTACTCTGACTTAAAATGAAGATTTTTCTGAAATAAGGGACTGGACAAAGTCATGTTGGAGGCAGTATTCAGGCAGGCTGCCTCCGGGAAACCCCGGGACCGGGATGAGTTTTCTCCCTCTCTTCACCAGAGAGGCCACACCCTTTTTTCTCTTTAACCAAGGTAAGATGTGCATGTACTGGCTTTTTCCTGTCCTTGGGTTGTGATTGTTTAGGTCTAGAAATCAGGAGTGTGGGAGTAAAGCTAACTAGCAGCAGACGATCCCCTTACATTACAGCTGAATACTTTTCCCATACAGGATCTATTTGGGAACACTCAGACTTGGTGAATTACCATTTGCCATGGTCTTCACTGAAGAACAACGTTTCCAATCTCCTTCTTCCCCATGCGTACTGACCATCTGCTCCCAATAATTGCAGATGCACTTCCAGGACTCATAAAGTCTCCCTGTGTTCTCGCATGTCTTTGAAATGCCTCGGGCAACTGTCCTCCTCTCCAGTGGAGCAGCCGGGGCAGCAGCAACAGCTGTGGGATGCGCTGGGGTTCGTCTCTGCTCCGTTTCTGGCAGCAGGCAACAGCCACCCAGCCACTCTCCAAAAAAGCCTGCAAATTGTAAACCCATTAAGGCTTAACTCCTGGGGGACAACAAAGAGAACTGCCTTTGAATGTGAGCTCTGTGTGACTCAGAGAGGCTTCTGGCAGACGGGCTTGTCCTCAGGGCCAGGGTGATGTGTAGGGAAAGTTACAAGCTTCTGAGGGAATATTTTCACAGGTTTTCCAAACAAAGGGTTCTCTCTTCCAACCCCATACAACTCTCTTCTGATTGCTAATTAACCAAAGCTAGCGAAAAACAGGCTATTTCTGTAAATAGACTAGAAGTAGCGCGCGCGTGCGAGCGTGCGTGTGTGCGCGCGCGTGCGAATGCTCGTGCGCTCGCATGTGCATGCACGGCACGGTGGATGTGAGTTTTAATGTTTTTTGTTTCTGTTTATATTTGTGTGAGGAGCCCTGTTTTGAATATAACAAGATGGTAAGGGGACTGTCACAGGACATGTCTTCCTTCTAGTAATTTTTCCAGTACGCACACAGTCTTGCAGTTGACTTTGCAAATCGGATGTGTTACGTGTTTTGCTTTAAGTCACCCTCTTTCCCCTTGAGTGGTGAGTTACCATAGTCTTCACTGTGGGTCTGTTTTGGTCTGTGTCCTCTCAGCGTCCTGGTCATATCTCATCTGTCTTCCTTTGTTTACTTCCATAGAGTCGCTATTTAGGAAGTCCCTTCTCAGCCCATCTGTCTTACATTAAGGTGTTGTTTACTTTTCCACCCGGGAACTGACCCTCTCTTCGTGGCACGCCTTTTGGATTTAGGATGCATTTGAAGATCTGGGAGCCCCTTTCCTCAAAAGCTCGTACAGGCTGCTGGCAATTTTTACTCCGGCGGCTTCACCACTTGGTGCGTACTTCCGCCTAGTCAAAGCCTGACAGAGCCTAGTGGCCTTTTGGAATGGTTGCCGAAGGCTTCGAAACCCTACTTTTATCTTTGCTGTTTTTCGGTTATATATCAGAAGTTTTGCAAGTTTTGCAATGTAATATTTTGGAGTTTTGAAAGAGTATTGAATTTTTATTATTTTATCCACAGTTTTGATACTTACCGTGAGGTTACCTATCCATTTGATCCTTACCTTACTGATGTTTAATCAATATTTCTTATTTGTTTTAATCCTGGCCTTTTTGGTTATGAGACTCTATATGCGGGGGGAAAAAAGATCTTCACAGGCCTCTAGTGGACATGTGGTGGAACTGCAGAAATCTTATATTCAAGTATATGAAACTGGTGTGACCCGTATCAAAACTGGGCAATCACAAAAATGTGTTCTTCGTTTCATATTTAATTTAAAGATAAATTATATGTTTGGAGCCAAGGAAAATAAGAACAATGGTGAAATAAAACTCTTGGTTGACCTTAACCACAGAGTATTGAGTTGTCAACTGTTGCCTGTTGTCAACTGAACTGGGTTTCTTTGACTCAAGAGTGCTTGTGGTCTCTGGTTTGTAATAGCAGCTCAATTTTAACTTCAAATAATAATTTCGAATCAACTGTACTCTTAATTCATTTTTAATCAATAATTTTTATCAAGAATTTGAAATATCTCTTAATAGATTCATGGTTTAAATAAGAAACAATCAGCATAAATGTTTTATCTCAAAAGAGTCGAAAATAATTTTTCTCCATAAAGAAATATATGGAGAACTAATGTCCAGAGACAGCCTCAGCCTCCTCCAGAGAGTAGAATCCATCAGTATCCATCAGGGCTCTCTCCCAGGCCCTTTTCCAGAGCATTCCATGTATTCTTCATGCTTCCATGCCTTGCTTTTATGTTCCCTGAGCCTGAAATAACTTCTCCCTTCCACCACTCGCCCACCTGGCAAAATTCTTTGTATCCTTGCAAATCCAAGTCAAATGCTATTTTTTCTTTTGCAGCTCCCCTCCACCACCACCTAACAGTTTAAAACTGCGTTGTGCAGTTCTACTATTACACATTCCATCTGTAATTGTAACTTGACTTGTGTAAGGGCCTGTCTCTTTCTGCTGATGGGACTTGAACTTCTCATATATTAATATGGTGTGTTTAGTGATATTCTCATCATCACTTTATCCTCAGTACCTAGCACAGCTCCTAACATTTGGTAAAGTTTTTTTTTTTAACTGACTGCTATTCCTTGTGGTGCCTGTCCCAGGTAAAACAGGGAGTAGGGACGTACACCCCATTTTGTCTTTAGTATCAGTTTTGCATCCAGCATCCTGCCTCTATTGTTTCCCCTCCACAGTCATTTCCAATCTAAAGTGATTTGCCTGAATTAACCTTCTTTGGGGTATTTGAAATGTAAACCTTATCTTGATTTTGCAATGAAATGTTTAGTATTAAATAAGAACAGGAATTTCAAGCAACTATGCCAGTGAGAGAGTTGTTTGGGGGAATGGAATGCCTAGCTCTAATATGTAGTAAGAGCTATTTCTTCTCCCTGGGAATTAGGCCAGCTTCACTCTTTCTGGGGATGGGGGGAGCACATCTGTACCTCCTTTTGGATTAAACTTGCAAAGTATTTCCAAGGTATTGACATGGTAAGTAGTTATGGAACAAATTGGCTATCTGTTTAAATCTGTATAGAGCTGAACCACCTGGGCTTGTATTTTGAGCTCTATATAAAGACAGTAAGATTATTTTGAATCCATCAGTGCAAGATAGACCTTGAACTAAGAAAGAAGAGACTTAAGATGAAACTTTAAAGAGGATGGCTTTATGACAAGTGATCTAATGTTACTTCACATTAGAGGGTTGAGCAGAGCTCACAGGTTATGAATGAGACTTGATTCAAAGCAGCTGGTCACTGGGGCATTTTGTAGTAGCTGCTTAAGGGTTTTTGAAGTAGAATGACATTTGCTGAAAAAACACACTTCGTTTTTGTTTAATTTTCTTTGGGGCAAGATTTCTTAATCCGGTGAGCTCTTTTCTCTGTAAAACTTCAGAAATTATAAGAACAAACGAATATACATAAGTCATATGTTTGTTTAATGGAAAGAACTTTGATACAATTCTTGAAAACTTAAAACAAGGTTAAGAACTATTTTAAGAGAAAGTATGTTTTATAGTATGGGTTACATTAATAGGTTTTTTGTCTAAACATTATCTGGACTAGGCTTAATATTACATTTTTATCTATTATCCAACTGTTTACTAAATGTTCTTATCTGAATAATAGAATTGAATTTGAAAACTATTGCTCAAATATCCTATCACTTATGGCAATAGCTGGCAGCAGCATTTTACTAAAGACTTCTTGTACTTTTATGAGGCAAAAATTAAGCAATTAGAGTGATTAGTTGGCTTGAAAGAACAACTTACAAAATAATGAAAAAGCACAAATAAATTTATCTCCAAAAATAAGCTGTTTGGAGCTTGTATTAATCTACAAAATGCCATAGACTGGGTAGCCTAAACAACAGAAATGTATTTTCTCACAATTCTGGAGGCTGGAAGTCTGATATCAGGTGCCAGCATGGTTGGATTCTGGGGAGGGCTCTCTTCTTGACTTGCAAATGGCCGCCTTCTTGCTGTGTCCTCATATATCAGAGGGAAGGCAAGTTCTCTGGTGTCTCTTCTTATAAGTGCATGAACCCCATCATGAGGGCCCCACCTTCATGACCTCAACTAACCCTAATTAGCTCCCAAAGACCCCATCTTCAAAAATACAATCACTTTAGGGATCACATATGAATTTGTCAAATGGGGGGACACAATTCAGTCCATATCAGAGCTTAAACAAGCCATTTGGCACAAGTGTTACTTCAGTTACGTAGTTTTCTAAATTTGTAATCAAATGTTGCCATCAGAAAGAAATTATATACTAATATGAAAAGGAGTTTTTTTTTTAACTAAGGAAAGGATTTAGAGAAGAACTCAAAGCAGTATTTTATGAAATAATAAAAAATGTCAATTAAAGATAATTGTGCTTGAGGAAGTGAGAATGGTAGGTGTTTAATATCTCTAAGTTCATAATACAGGGATACTTTGCTTATCCACAGTTCCCCTGTGTGGCAGCATCAGCTATATAGAAAAGACCTAAAAACAAGCAGCATAAATGTTATACACTAAAGATCTTGTGTCTTATTCATAGAATAGCACCTGGCATCCTTACAACTTGGCTTATTTACTCTTCCTTTACAAATAGTTCTAAAAATTTTGTTTCCAGACCTTTAGAGGATTAAAAACTAAAAATAAGAAGATGTACAGGTGGCAGATAGAAGTGGTGGCTGACTTGTTGATAGCAATAGAGAGGAAGAAAATAACCATAAAAAGCCAATCTGGCTCAAAAGCCCTGCACAGCTGCCTGAGGTCAGGGATAGTGTTATTCCCCGTGTATTCCCAGTTTCTGGCATAGCACTTGATATATGTTGAATAAATTAATATTTTATTTGGTACCTGGGACATCACAGTACAGTATCTGATATTCATAATGTTGATCTTTAGTGATTAAGAAAATATTAAATTATATATGTGTATTTTGTTTAAAAAGAAAGAAATGTGTCCAAATTTTTAAATATTGCCATCCAAAAAATCATTTATTTTTTATAAAGTTCAGATGCTCTAATGTTAAATCGATAGGTACACACAAAAAAAGCCCTCAGTTATCCTGAAATACCTCATTCCTGAAATATTCAGGTTTTACTCTCATTTGTTTCTGAAAAGAGTGGGATGACTTAGGTAACTGTCCAACTGGGGAATCAAAGTCGGGTAAAATCTACACAGAGTGGAGAGGATTCGGTTATATTCAGAAAAGCATAGTTTTGAGAGACCTGTACAGAGATGGTGGTGTTTTACGTCTCACATATATTACTGTCAACATTGCTGTTGTTTTCTAAAGGAACAGAGACCCAGTCAAACTGGCTGAACCATGAAGGGAGGATGTAGTAATCATTGGGGCTTTTTACAGAATATTCTAAAGTAACTCTCCTTAGCATGTGGTATGTACCAAGCACTGTTTTAAGTACTTACATGTGTGAACTCATTGACTTCTACAACCACCATATGACGTGAGTATTATTATTATTATATCTCCATTTTACAGATATGTAAATTGAGGCACAAAGAAGCCAAGTAAATTGCTCAGAGCACACTGCCAGAAGTGGTAGAAGTAAGATTTCAATGCCAGAGCCCACACTTTTAACTACTATTAATATATATAAAATTAAAATGTTTTAAGTATATTTGACCTATACAAGCAGAAATGAATTACATATGAGCTTCTAAAATATATCCAGGTTATTTTTAGTTTTGTTTTATGACAGCAACATACAAACATCATTCTGGAAGAAACAAAGTGGGAGCTCTGGATTGCAGTGTAGTATCTGAACTGCTGTCCTCAGATAACTCCTGAACATCTTTCCCCAGACTCTCAGTACTGCCAATACGTGCTGGGTAATCTAGGACCAGCTGGATGACTTCCACCAGAGGTCATTTTAGTTGACTATCAGATCTTAACTAAATGAATCTGTGGTCTGTTTTCAAAAATGAAATTCTGAGTAATCCCAAAGTAGAAAATGGATTCCTGGCCCCTCTTTCCCTTTGAAAGTTATTGTACTTACCCATCGTTTAATATATCAGCGCTTCACAGGCCGGGGATCCAACTTGAAATCAATCCAGTCTTGAGAAGAGTCAGCCTGGGAACAAATAAGAATTACAGCAGTTAGACTCAGGGCCACGTTTCTTCAGATGACTGAGACATTCTCTCTGTGACATTATTTATTACCGAAGAGGAATTTTGAACATTTTGCTGGGTGCTAAAAATTTCAAATGGCTCAGAATTTTTAGGACGTTACCATTTGTATGTTATGTGATAGCACATATCACTGTCTTCTTCTTCATCTTCAACATAGAGAACTAAGAAAGAGAAAGAAATAAAGAAACCCAGTAGAAGTGGACATTAAGTGTGTTGTAAGAAAGGGAAACAGAAGGTACTTCTGGAAATGTTCTGTATCTGTTACTATTATTCATTGGCTGCATGTGTATACTGCACAGGGCCTAAAGTTTAGAAGGGCCTGGAGCTTAGTTTAATGTTCTGCTATTGCTATCTTGAATTATTATTAATATTTAAAATCGTAGTAACATACACATAACATAAAATTTACCATCTCAACCATTTATAAGTGTACAGTTCAGTTGTGTTAAGTATATTCACATTCTTGTGCAACCATTATGCAGAGCTTTTTTCATCGTGCAAGACAGAAACTCTATACACATGAAACAACTCGCCGTTCCCCATTCTCCAGCTTCTGACAACCACCATTCTACTTTCTGTGTCTATGAGGTTCACTTCTCCAGGTACCTCTTATAAATGGAATCATACAATATTTGTCTTTTTGCATCTGGCTTATTTCACTTAGCATAATATCCTCCAGGTTCATCCATGTTGTAACACGTGTCAGAACTTCCTTGCTTTATGAAACTGAGTAATATTCCATTGCAAGTGTATACTACATTTTATTTATCCATTCTTCTGTTGATGGACATTGGGTTACTTCTATCCTTTGGTTATTGTGAATAATGCTGCCATGAATGTGGATGCACAAATATCTGTTTGAGATAACATTTATTAATATTTTCGAGCAAGTGGCCTGTGTTTTCATTTTGCACTAAGATCTACAAGTTATGCAGACTGTTTGGGGGCAGGGGGAGTGGGATGAGAGTGAGCTGGAGCTCCAGGGAGGAGTTGAGTTGGCCAAACAGAGGAACAGGAGGAGGGGTCCACTCAGAAGACCAGCATGAACCCAACACAGAGAGAGAGAGAGAGAGAGAGATCAAGAAAAATTGATAAGTTTTTACCCTATTTCTAATTAGTTGCAAAAAGTAATGATGATAGTATTCAGCCTCAAAAAGGAAAGAAATTCTGACACATGCTACAACACAAAGTGAAATAAGCCAGTTACAAACATACAAACCCTGTGTGATTCCACTTACGTGAGGTACCTGGAGAAGTCAAACTCATAGCGACAGAAAGTAGAATGGTGAGTGCCAGGGGCTGGGGAATGAGGAATGGGGAATTATTGGTTAATAGGTATAGAGTTTCTGTTTTGCAAGATGAAAAAAGTTCTGCATAGTGGTTGCACAAGAATGTGAATATATTATACTTAACACTACTGAACTGTATACTTAAAAATGGTTGAGATGGTAAATTTCATATTATGTATCTTTACTACAATTTTTTTTAAAAGCTGATGATGAGTGTTTTTTTTCCAGTACTCCATATGCTATTGAATACTCTTCCAGGGCTTATCCAAAGGGATGGGAGGGGTTAGGGGTGGCGGTGGGGGAAAGTTAACTGTTGTAATGAATGTGAAAACGACTGTGAGCCCATCTAACTGCTCCACTGACATGCATGTAAATCTTTCACCTGCTCTTGCAATTTTCTATAACCTTTGATTTCTTCATTCATTTTATAGACAGCAAACATTTTCTGTTAATATAGAAATGCTATTCTTTTATTACCTGTGTTAATTATAGGAATCATTAATGACATGGTATAATCTATTAGAATCGGAATACGTTGATTTTCAGTCGCCTGTTTTCTAAAGATAGCAAATATTAAATGCATTCATTTTTATAAGGGATCGTCTCCACCCTTATAGGGAATACTCATTGTCTACAACAACCTAACACTCATTCTCTAGAACCTAAAATAATAATTAGTTACAGTCTCTTTCCTCTGAATTTCAGAAGAATGTGTTTCATGACCCTGAGGAAACTCATTCACTTACTATTTTTAAAAGTTTGCTAGCCATTAAGTTTTCTGGGTGTTTTTCAGTTAGTTTTCATGTGCGTTCTTCCATCATGTGGTTCACCTGGTATACACCTGAATGCCTATTACGTGCCCAGCATTGCCCTAGTCACTGAAGACATATATCAGCGTTCAAAACAGAAAGACATCCCTGCCTCGTGGAGTTTTTACTCTGGGCAGAGATGAGCATTTAAGCAAAAATTGAGCCAGTAGTGCGAATGTAAAATGTACTGTGGAAGAAAAAAAGTAAAGCGGGAAAGAGGGTGTGATTGTAACTGTTTAATAAGGTGCGATGGGAATACGATGTAAAAGTGGTCCTTCTGTCCATCAGCTTCCCATCCAGAACTCGCACCTCTCATTTTCATTCTTGACCCCTCCCCTTCCCTAACTGCGGTCACACCCTTGAACCATGACGTACCACATGGTGATTGTCTCCCTCACTCCACGGAAAGTTATTTTGAGATTTCTTTTAATTACTCTCATATCCACTCCCTAGCATCTTACATAGTACTCTGTGTACAATAAGTATAGTAAACATGTTTGTTGTATTTTTTAAATTAGGGAGGGAAGATGCTCTGTAAATTTCCAACGCCTTTATTTTTAGTCATCTAAGTTTCAGGTTTACCTTTAGCTTTTCTTTTTAAAGAAAAAAATCTTACAGTTATTCTCAGTTTTTTCAGTGCTGTATTGTTCAGTATAACCAAACACAAAATGATGTGACCTAATGTGTATTTATCACAGTGTCCTTCTCTTTTTAATATCAAAATCTCAAAGCCAAGCTTCAAGAATATATAAACGGCTCTTCACAGACAACTAAATGAAAGAAGTAGATGTGCTATGATAGTGCCATCTTGAATTTATATAGTACCCCTGCTGTGTCAAGGTGTTGGCGGAATTCTTGCACTGTTTTATTTAACAGAGAATTTAAACAGATTGCTGTAAGTCAGACAAGCGAAGTGAAACAGGCAGCATAGTGTAGGGATAGTGTGGGCTTTGGAATTACATGCTTTGGAGTGAGAGCTGGATTTGAATACAGAGTGAGCTACTTCTGTGTATCTTTTAATACCAAGTAAATCTCTGAGCTTTAGTTTCCTCCTCTGTAAAATAGGGATAAAATGAGGTGTGTGTGTGTGTGTGTGTGTGAGGGGTGTATGTGTGTGTGTAACATAGCCTGGTCCAAGCTTTGCTATCAAGTAGACACTCAGTAAATGTTAATATTTGTTTCTCGCTCAGAAAACAAATGCTCTCCCCATCACTCAGCCTCTTTAGAAATAAATCATCACTTCCCTGATTTACTGTCCTGCTGGACTGAGAGCTTCCTGTTGGAAAGAACCATGCTTTTTTTTCTTTTTTTTAAATCTCTGGCCCCAGCACAGTTCCTGGGCTTGTAATTTTTGTAGTAAAGCTGCATTTAAAAAAATTTAATATTAAGTGTAACTTTAAAAATATTTTTAATGAAGATATTTTCTATTTCTGACTCAGTTCATTCTTCCCTAAAGGGGCAACACTCTCCTCCCTCGCTTTCTTGGAACATTCACCCTGAGTCCTCCTGCTTTGGAAGAGCCATCCAAGGAGGCCCAGTGGCCCTGCACAGCACGGAGCGCAGAAGCCCTGGTGGCTCACTCCTCCTTGACCCGTGAAGCTCTAGGGCCTGCTGACCCCATGAGTGTCACTGTGCTTGTATCATGAGTGCAGTCAGACGTCACAGCAGCCACTCTGACTTCTTGCCCAGAAAACAAATGCTTTCCCCATTGCTCTGCCTGAGAAGGGGCACGTTTGGCAGGAGCAGGCCAGACGGAGGGGGTTTTGAAGAGCTCAGGCAATGGAGGTGGAGGCAGGAGGCAGAAGACTCTCCCACTTTGAAGCTACCAGGTCTGGCAGGTCTCTGGTCTGCCCACCCTCCAAGTGGCATGTCAATACTCAATTTGCACGTTATCAAAAATAAGGAGCTGGGGAGAGGGAGATGACTTTTCAGATCTCATGTCCTGTGGGCTATAATGGGTGACATATGGTCAAATATTACCAACCATATTCTTGATCCTAAAAAATGGTCTGGTCCATCTCTGGTTTTAGAATGGCCTGCACTCAACTGCTTTAGGGAAATGATACTCTCTCTTCTTTCTACAACAAGGAAAGTGAGGTTTCTCTACTTCCTCTAGTCTCTCATTCCAGTAGCTCTTAAATCATGTGTAAGTCATGAAGCAGCCACGTGTCCGGGTGATGAAAGTGTCTTTAAGTATCATGAGCATTACTATGTCCAAGCATCATGGGTCCAAACTCTGACTGTGTCATGATCAAAAGAACAGAGTGTCATCAGGTTTGGGATAAAAAAATAAGTCATGCTATATTACAAAGTGAAAGAATGCTTATAGGTTACCAGAGGACACTGGAAAGTTGGCTGGCAGTTGAAATAGGGGATTGATCTTCACTGTTTTTGTTTTGTTTTGTAGAAGTAAAGCAAATGTTAGTCTTGTGGGGTTAAGATGGGCTGGGAATAAGAGGACATGCTTCAAGCATGGGGACGTTAGCATGACTCCAACAAAGCAGAAACATGTCTGCTGATGAAATGTGATCTTTTAAAGGAAGAATCCTTAAGTGAAAGCAAGATCCCAGCAATTAGAGACTAGCAGGCTAAGATCTAGGTGCTCATCTTTTTTCCCTAAAAAAACTCTTTCTACTTCTGAATCCTCTGACGCAATCACTGCTTAGCTGGGTGAAACATTTTCTTGTTCTCTAAATATATTCTTTTGCAAGGAGCAACGGTTTGTGTGTCTTAGGGGAAATCTACAGTAGAACCTAATGCTTCCAAAGCATTTAAACAAGATTCCGTTTCCCTGGAAACCCGGCCCTTTCCTGCTGGTTGTACACATTTTTCGTAGGAGCACCTGCGAAAGGAGATCAGTAGCCCCTGAATCTCTTGACAGTGAAGGCCCCCTTGAAACTCAAAATGACTGTGGTGTTTTGAAGCACACCTTAGTGGTTTAAAAAACTGATACACTGCACAGCACTGGAAATGTTTGGTCTTAGCTACCATTACAAAAGAAGGGAGTGTGTGTGTGTGTGTGTGTGTGTGTGCGTGTGCGTGTGTATAAGCTGATGGAAAAGAAAATGTGGGATTTATTAAAAACTAGGGTTTTTAATAAGTTCTGAAATCACTGAAGGGTTGTTGGAGCTAGCAAACGCAGTTATCACTCAGTGCTGATGTTCCTGCGTTAGGCTTCCTGGGAGCATTAGAGTAGAATAGCTAATCTTTTGTGGCCAGCACTGCTTGCCTGTGTTGATAACTGTGATTAACAACTTTAAAAGTCGAATATGTTAGCAAATGCCTTATAGCTGCCAGGAATGCTTATGGCCACCCACACTTCACAGCAAAATGAGAAACACATTTCAGGAGGCTAGGATTCCTAGACCTTTTAGATAAGTAAGTATGCCTCCAAGTTTGGTCATTAAGTTGGTTTCAATCAAATCACGTAGAGCTATTGTTAGAAAGCAGTCAGATATAAACCCAAAAATGAGAAATGTGCTTTTTGTTCACAAGGTTGTAAAAAGATAATGTTCATTATAGTTTCAGAATCTTCTTTAACTCTGCTTTCACCTCAAATTTCAAAGTGAACTTTGAAGGAGATGCTAGAATTGTTTAGAAATTTCATTGCACAATCCAGTTTTTGATGCTAACCCTGAATAAAAGTCAAAACTCTAGGGTATATGAGAATTGGGTGAGGCAGTGATAGGTGAAGTAATCCTCAACGCAGTGGAAGAAATCCAGCTTAGGAAGTGATCAGCCTGGTGGCTTCCACATGACCAGGGGCTTTGTTCTTCCCAAATTGCAACTTCACTATTGATGCTCATTAGCATCTTAATTAAAACAGGCTCTGTGCTAAGTGTTATACCAAGGGAGTCCGGATTTCGGTGCCCAGGATTAAAGAAACTAGCACTGAAAATTGAAAGCAGTATAAGATGTGATATTTACAGGTCAAGGAGTTAGTCGGCAGTAGAGGTGAAAGGACAAGATAAGCCTAGAATTAGGGTAATCAATCCTGAAGCGCAGTAGTGCCAGTTCCAAGACGCAAATCCGTTCTTGTAGTATTGCCATGAGCACAATGCATGAAATTGTCTCACCCCGGCAGGTAGTTTATGCTTTCTGCCTCGCTGTGGACTTGCACTGGTCTGCGGCTGCTGAATGCTAGAACTGCACACACACACTTTCCCTAGCACGAGAGAGCTAGAGTAGATTCCATTCCTTGGCAGCAGAAACAAATATTAGGTTCTCTGGAGCATCAGATTTGTAGGAAAGATGCTGATGTGACAGAAATTCTTTTTTTTTTATCACTGACATCCTTCTGAGCCTCTATTTTGAACAGTTATTCTTATACCACATAATTGTGTTTTTCTGTTTTCAAGACTGCTTCCCAATGCATGATTGCCTTTTTGCTGACAAGATCTTCCCCCTACCTTCCATTTTTCTTTTTAGGTAATATAAGCCATAGTGTGTAATTTTTGGAATTTTACATATACTGAAATAGAAATCATATATGTACAGTAGGACGTCTGCAGAAATAAGGTAGCACTGACATTGTCAAAGTGCCCCTGATATGGAATTAAGTTCTTACTTGAATTCCATGTACAGCTGGCATTACTCCTACAGTTCATTTTCAGAGCCCTTGTGTTCCAGATGTGCTGTCTGACTTTTCTTATGGAATATTTTTAGATGAAGGAAGTCGGAAGAGTCAGGACCAATAACCTAAGTAGCCAAGCACATTACCTTGATTTGCTTCAAAATAAGAACATGCAAGAGACAGGAGGTAGGCTGCCTAGATCTAGAAACATAATGGTTTCACCAAACTTTCCATTTTAAACAACTTACTAACAAAAAAGTGAACATTTATAATTTTATAAGGAAGGTTAACATTTTTCCCAGAAAAATAAAGGCAATTTAATAATAGTAGAAATTATATGATAGATTGTTATGCCTGTTTAGGGATGTAAAATGCTAGAAGAGAAGTTTGTGGAGTGGTTTGTTTTCAGAGTACACTATAAACGTAGGTTTGTTTGATTCTCAACATTACCTGAAATGCTGGCTACTGAAATTGTGTTGGAGGCATATGTAGTATTCTGAGAACCTGAGAAACACAAGTTGCAGCTTGAAAATGGACTCCATGACCCCACAGACTGTGGGAAGTCCCAAAGGCCTCCTTATACACACCTGCACCTGCCTGTACCTGCCTGCAGGGCCCCTCAGGATCAGTACATGTCGCCACTTGCTCACGTTCTGGGTGCACGTGTGTCCAGGCAACTCAGTGGGCAAATCTGAAAGTTCCACTTTTCCGTTGCTATAAATAAGAACAACTCAACAGTAGAAGGTGGCATTTATTTTCTGCCTAAAACGGGTTAGAAAACAAGGCAGGCATACTCTGAATAGCTATGTGCATTCAGTCTGTCACCTTCAGGAAGTGAAATACTTGCATTCTACTCAATGAATTTTTTCATTTATGAGTTTGCGTATTCACTCACCCACTCATCTATTCTGCCACACTGCCCAGGATGTAAAACCGTTGGAGAGGAAGGGGCAGATCTGTCAGCTTTGGGCGGACAAGTGATCCACTCAGGAAGGCACAGGCGTGCTTCTGAGGACAGTTTGGAGCAATGTGCCTTCCCCAACCCCGGACCACACTTTTAACTACAATAGTCACTGGGGTGACTAAGCTAAGATAGTAGCTTCCTTATTTGTTCATTTGAAGATCTCCAAAGCATATTGTTAAATGAACAAAATAAATCTGAGAATAATACAAATGATATGATTCTGTTTCAGTGAATAAGAATTGTCTTATGGATATGTAACATTGGTATCTATGTGCATGCATATATAGACATGCGTATATTTTACATGCATAAAATATGTACACATATGCACACACACACACATACATTTGGCCCTCTGTTTTCATGGGTTCTGCGTCTGTGTATTCAACCAGCCAAGGATTGAAAAGATTTTTTTAATTGAGTCTGTATTGAACATATACAGACTTTTTTTCTTGTCAAACAATACAGTATAACTATTTACATAGGATTTACACTGTATTAGGTATTGTAAGTAATCTAGAGATGATTTAAAGTACATGGGAGGACATGTGTAGATTCAATGCAAATACTACACCATTTTATGACAAGGACTTAAGCATGTGTAGATTTTGGTATCTCAGGGGTGTCCTGGAGCCAGTCCCCCATGGACACCAAGGGACTGTGTGTGTGTGTGTGTGTGTGTATGTTCAGAAGGATATACACATCAAACTATTAATAGTTACTACCTCCAGGGAGGCAAGTGAAATTAGGAGTTGGGATAAAAATGGGCTTTTACTGTTTTAGTCTATACTTCTTTATTGTTTGAATATTTTAGAATGAGCATTATTTGATGTCATTAAAATATTTTTAAGAAGATATTTTAAAGAACATTTGTATTTTAATATGTTTAATGTTTTATATAATACTTTTATTTTAAGATATTTTTAAACAATATTTTAAGGACTATTTTATTAGTTATTAAGATGTGTTAGATATTCTTTGATTTTACTCTGTGTAAATAAAATAATTTATTAAAAATGAGTGAACCTATCCTATACTATAACTATACTTTCACATTTATAATTATAGTCATAGCATAATGCAGATAATTAAATAAGAATAGTAGATTCCTGGTATGTTTTTTCTAATTCATTTTGGCCAAGAAATTGGTGAATTTCTCAGTATCCAAGATCTAAACCAGATATGACCAAAAAGAAGTTATTTTTGTTCTGGGTTCTTTGGTCAAGCAAACTTTGGAACTTTTACTGATATTCTTTAATGTCCTGTGGGTTTCATGCTGTCTTTATTGGTGACTTAATGTAATCAAATTGGCCACGCACAACTCTTAGGTTTTTTTGGCAGATAATGGTAGCTAAAGAAGAAGTTTTAAGGCAAAAGAGAACCAACTACTCTCCCCCAAACCTCACAACCATGTCATATTGATAACCAAACGCAGGATTAAATTCTGTCAGATATACAAACATTGATTAACAAGCAACACACACACGTAAGTTCATAAAAACTGCGTGTAGGCTTGAAGAAGTCCCAGCTCTTCACTTTCCTTTTAGATGCTTCAACCACAGCCTTACATAAAACGTTTACCCAAGGCTTAAGGCAAACACTGAGATTCCAAGGGCAGATGCTGTCACTCTTATAGCCAGGATCAGGCAAGGAGAGCCCTCCAGAACTCATGGATCATTTAGGGATTTAGACTAGGGCATTATCACAAGAGATATGCAGGTAAAGGTTTTACTGCATTTTTACATTGAATATGTTTAGCCAGTCCATCAACAGTAATGATTTCCACCAATCAAAACCCATTCTGGCATTCAGAATGCTAACTGGAGGTTATTGATGAATAAATGGTAACCTCGGGGCTTATAACAGCCAATTCTGAAGTAGAGCTTCCCTCTTTAGAATGCCAGCTAAACTGTTTATCTCCCAGACTTTGAATGCTTGATTAGATGCTAGCGGCGTCTGTGTTATAGCTTAACCTAAGTAACACACACATAATATCGCACCATATATGCTCAAGTATTTTAAATTACAGACAAGTACTACAATTAGCTATTCTTGCAGAGAATTCTCAGTTCCTTGATTTGTGGTTAATCAAAGTCAACCCTTTGAGTGTAGCCATAATCACCTATATTTTTAAAATTCTAACTATGGAACGATAGATAGCATGTGTTGAATGTTTATGGCAAGCTCTGTTGCAAGCATTTTACATATATTAACCTACTTAATCTGTACAACAACCCTAAATTGGGTACCATCATCATCCATGTAACAATACAGGATTGTGAGCAACTTGTCCAAGTTCACTCATCTTGTACCAGCAGAGCTGAGATTAGAATCCAGGCATTTGGTACATTAAATGCAGCTTTCTCACTGCATTGAAGAGAGAACACACTCTTATCCATGAAGCCATACTGCCATCACCAGCTGGGAAATACTGCTGTTAACTTACTCTTGCACGGATTTTGTACACAAGACAAATTGTCTACATCCTGTTACTTTGGAACGACCCCTCCCTTGAAGTTCAGTGCTCGTCTGTGGAGTCCTGCTTCCTCAGTGTGCTGTCCTCTCTGCAGAGCTGATGAAAGTGTTTCATAGTCAAGTCTAGCTCTTTGCAAAAAAGAAAGCAAAGTCCCCAAGGAGCCATATCCATTGTCTCTAGGGTCCTTCCGACCTTGGCCCTTCAGAAAACACTTAGCTGCTGTTGCCCCCGTTTGCTGTTGAACTTGCACACCCCCTCTTGTGCAACGGGACTCTACATCTTGCATGTGGTCATTAGAGATGCCCTGCCATTGAGAAGAAAGGGAATGATGATTGAGTCCTTAGCTTAAGGAACACAAGACTGAGGACCAGCAGATCTGTCCTAATTATTACTGCTGTGCTTGGTTTATGGACTTGCAGTGCACTTACACCTGGGTATGGATGTTCCTTGGAATAGTTAACTGACTTCTTAGGCCTAGAGTTTGAAAAAAATGGGGAGCTTCAGATGTCATGCTGTTCGCTTTGCCATCCGGTATAATCCTTAAAGGCACTTGTAGGTCCCAAACATACATGGTATTGCTGTTTGTTCCCTTTCTAATGCTGATTTGCTCAGGCACACAGGTTCTTGGGTTTTGACCATGAGAGTGCTCAGGGCTAGGTTAGTGAGGTTTCTTGTACCTTCGAGCTGGTGGTTGTGAGCAAAGCTGCCACATACATTTGGGTAGGTTGTACACAGCACAACTCTAGGTTGTCCTGGTCCTGGGGAACCAGGTGCCAATACAGGAGCATAATGCAAATCCTGAGGTCCCTGCCTGTGCTCATTCTGTTCCCCACTATTTTCGTTCCTTTGCCATGAATTTACTCCCTGCCTACAACTTCTCTTCTATATGTACTCTGTAACCACTAGCAATCTGGTGCCTATCCCCACACACTACAACAGCTCTCTTCTAGCTGCATAAGTATTTTAAATGGCTGCAAATTACTTCACTACATGGCTGTACCATAATCTATTTGTACTAAATACCTATTGGTGGGCATTTAAGTGATTTTCAATCTCTTACAATTATGAATAATGCCAAAATAAAAACTTGCATATATTTGTACACCTGTCTGTAAATATCTCCAGGAAAAATTCCATGAATTTCCTTTGATGCATCTTCCCCAACTCTCATGCCTTTCTAGTTGCCTCTAGCACCTTCCCTGTTGTCACCAGCCTCCTCCTAGTTCAGACTTCCTGACTTCTTGCTTAAATCATTGCAGTAGCCTCCTAAGTGGGTCATTCTACCTACTCCTCTCTTTGTAATCCATCCTAAGCACGGTTTCTAGATCTCACAGCTCAGATTAAGTTACACCTGTGCTCAGAGGTTCCCAGTTGCTGCTTGAGCTTGGTAGTAACTCCCCACACCCGCTCCCAGCATTCAAGGCCATGCCATACATGGTTCCCTCTCATCTTTGGAAACTTGATTCCCCTGTGTCCCCCTCTGCCTCGGCAGTGCCAGATGGTGCACGAGTTCCCGGGCTTACTTTGCCTCCTGTCTCTTCGGGTGCTTTAGAGCTCACTGCCTGCTCTGGGAGTGTCCCTCTCTTTGGAGTATCCTCCCTCGTCTCTGCCTGGGCAGCTTTGTGCCACCACCCTCGTCATGTTTCTGGATTCCCCTACTCCTGCTCCCCAATCTTGGCTCCTTCTACCTCCTGCTACCCTCATATCCTGTTTTAGGTTATGATTGCACATGCTCTTGCAGACCAGCTGCTCCGGAGGGAGCTGGCGGCATGCATCCTCTGGGGTGGCTGGCATAGCATGCCTTGCACATTATAGGAATAAAAAAAAAAAAGAGTAATTATTAGATTAGATCCTTCACAGTTGGCAAATTCCCTTACCCGAAATTGGCATAATCCTTCAGCTTGGAGACAAGAGATCACACCTGAAGCTATTATGAAAGTCGATTAATTTCCCAGTGTATTTAGTCAAGAACACAGAAACTCAACGGCAGTGAAGTGCCCGGCAGAGTAGGGGCAAGCACAGCCCCCTGGTCCACCTTTCCTTGGGGGCAGCGGGTCGCAGTTGCCTGTCACACAGCCCTCCTGGAGCAGGGTCCTCCTGAAGTTGGAAAGCTTACTTCTTGGTAGCCACAGCAAGCAACGACTTGCAACACCATTTAGTAAGAATTTACCCGAAAAACCCATGCACTCTCATTAAAGGGATGTTTACAAACATCCTAGTTCTTGACTCAAGCTCATTGTCACAGGATGACGTTGTCACGGGAGGAAGTGGAGATGGGAGGAGGTGGGGGGTGAGTGTGGAAAGCCGGATCAGATCAGGGCTCCCTGAACAAAATCTTACCTTTCAGTGACTCAGAAAGCCTCTCTCCCTACCAAGCCCAAGCTCACCCTCTTCTCTAGTTCATTCACTGACTTATTGGACAGACACCAACTGTGTGTGTCCCTGCCCTTAAGGGCTCACTGACTAATGGCACATGACAGTTCCAGGATTCTGTGGAGTGAGAACGTGGATGGAGCACTAAGGTGTCAGACTTTCACTACTCAGCCCCGCTCTGATCTCTGTTTACCATATTTTCTCTCTCACTGCAGAGTTCAAATATTGAGAATCTGAGTTGCTGTTGTCCTCAGCATGCACTTTATACGGTGCACCCTATTCCCAGGATCCTTTTATCTTTAGCTCTCCTTATCATAGGCTGTGGTATTTTGCTTGGTATCATCCTTTGCCAGATTAAATATTTATATGTATTTAATATTCTCTCTGTTGTTAAAAAGAACAATATGAGCATTGCACAATAACGACAAAGTACTTTATCATCTTCATTTAATCTTGCAGTCGTCTGTGAGGTCTCCAGGGCATACCCTGTTCCTTTCATGTTCAAAGACACCGCCAAGAAATAAAACTGAGACTTGAATCCAGATCTTCTGACTCTGAATCCTAGTACAGTATCCAAATCTTTAGCCTTAGTTTAGGAACACTCACATGTGCTATTTGCACTCAAAGTGTGGTCTCTACTAGCTGATAAAGTTCGATTACTGTTAACTGTGCCAAATATGTAAATCTATAATGCACCGTTTGTCCTGCTAATTTATAGAACAGACTGGTTGTTCCAGGGTGGCCTGTTCAACCCCACTTGGTAGGAGTTAACCCGGTGATACAATCCTCTCATCTAGAACCTGAAATGCGTCCTGTGCATACTCCTGATTCACCAGTTTCACTGCGAGTGTAAATACCAGCAAATCCTGTTGCTTAGGGTGTAATGTCATTGGAATGTGAATAAGGACCTGAGTGTTAGGAGAGAAAATTACACAGGCACCAATTTTGTAATGTCCTATTTTGGTGATTTCTCCTTTTCCATTTTTTTTCCCTTGGAAGTGGTTTTCACAATTTTACCATATTAAAAATTATTTAGTCTTGTGTGTCTGTGTATGTTTCAGTCCTGGGCATCTTCTTTTGAGTCTTATTAGGCATGGAAAAACCTAAGCCAGGTTTAAAATGCTTCCTCCTCTCCTGTGAAGTTTTAAACTCACTTAAAATTGGATTTGTTATATAACCAAGGCACCTGACACTGGTGACGGGGGGACCTAGGAGAAGGAGCACCCCTCTTGGTTTGCGATAGACTGGCACCGTTTTCCTCTGATATGTGCCAGAGCAGCAGAGCCAGTTTTAAAAGAGAGGATTTATAGGAAATCCAGCTGTGAGTTTTCATTTTTTCTCTTAGAGCTGGAGGCGGGGCCAAAACCAGGCACACCATTGATCAGGCTAGAATGATGTGGACAAGTCTCACAGACAGCAGCCAAGCACAGAGGAAATATTAGCTGGCAGAGATAATGAAGAGAAAACACTCGGTGACAGATGCACCGTCTGTCAGTTTCTGAGGAGCAGTTTTCAAGAAAACAGAAAATGAAATGAAGAAGAGAGGGGTTTTGTTCCAAAGGTACAGCACAGCCTAAGGACATTTTTAAACAAAGTAAGTTTGTGTGCCATGGAAAAAGAGGTCGTGGTGGTGGGAAAGACAGCAGTTACTTCCTATTTGGATCGTGAGTTTTGCTATTGATATGTGAAGTTTTCTGTGTAGTGGATTTGATATTTAGGAGAACATTCTTTTCACAAGAACTTGATTTAAAATTAAAAGGCAGTGCCTGTCACTTTTGTTATTCACTTCAAAAACATTTGAAAGTTACTAATAAGATTTATTTTACTTTTATTTAATCTCAGAGAGACTTGTTTTATTTCAGACTACAAATATAGATAAGGACTTCTCTCCTTCCTTCCTTCCTACCTTCCCTCCTTCCTTCTTCTCTTTCTTTTTTTTTTTAAACTAGGGGCAAAATTATCTGTATTTTTCCTCAAAGTCATTTTAGTGAGAAAGCGACCCACCTTTCAGATTTAAGAGGCTGGCAATAAATACTGTCTGTTAGGATGCTTAATTCCATGGGAGAGGTTACTTAAATAGCCCTGAATGTGCCCTAGACTTCCCATGTACCTTGCAAATAATGTTAGTGATGCTGACATCGTTTTAAAGGAAGCTGCTTCTGAATCTTTAGTTTATCTTTCTCTAGAAGTCCGTTACCCTCTTCCAGAGCATAAACTACCATATAAAACAATCCTGCTATTTATGTCTCATACGTTTTCCGATGTCTTCGTTTTCAAAGTTGGACTCGTGCCGTTTGGAATTGTATGTTCCATCTAAGTGGTTTGCATTCTATGGCTGGGATTGTCTAATTCCGAAGGGATCTGAGGCAGCGATTTGGGATGGTGAGATTCTACGAGCAATGGCAAAAAGTTTTCAAGGGGCTCACAGGAGCCCCTTGCTTGGCAAAAGGCGATTCTCTTACAATCCACACAGGCAGAAAGGGACTTATTTAGCATCTGCGTTAGCAGGCTGTCTCGTCCAAGCCAGAAGTGGAAGCACTGGCTGTAAACTCGCAAAAGCAGAAACCACTCAGTGTTATGGCCCAATATGGATGTCGGAGCTCTGTAGCATGTGTGGGAAAATGGCCACAGGCCAACGTCTGGAATCATTTATCTTCTGGTAAAGCTTAGAAGACAACTGTTTTATGCATTTTGCAGAAATCCTCACTGATTGATTTCATTTACATAGAGTGGGCACAGAGACTGATGGTGGGGACACCTACACGTGAGGGAGGAGTATTGATCTATTTCTGCTTTTCCTGACATCCTGGTCTCCTTAGTGTTCTTAGCACCTTTGAATGAGACCGTGCTGTTACTGACAACCATATGGTTTCTGCAAGGCCTTTCCACACTTTTCGTAAGAAATACCACATTTATGTCTTTTCTTCTTGGGGAAATCAGAAACTGAAGGTTTTGTCTTACTTTCTTTTCAGTAGTTTAACCTGCTTCCTACAGTCTAGATTTGGAAAAATGAGAGGAAGAAAATATGAGTAGACAGGGCCCTCCGTAGACTCAGAGCAACCTGTGCATTTAGCGGTGTGCGCCTGGTCTGTGCGATGCTGGCACACGGGGTTGATGTGTAGATTCCTATCTGCATGTGAGGGACTCATCTGTGCCAGCCAGCCTATTTTGTGTGAGCCAGACTCACATGTGCCGACACATGCTGACATGTGACAGGGTAGCACCCAGACCTGTTTTTCTAATGTGTAAAAGAATTTTCGCCAACTTCTGACAGTACCCACGTCTGATGCTGTGGAGACATTTTAAATTGATTGCAAGGACCAAGGTAGCAGTCAGAAACCTTGGATTTCAGCCACTGCCTTATGCTGCCTAACTTTGTGACCTTGAGGGAGATAATTAACCTTTTAATAAATCTGTTTCACTGCTTACAAATATAGTAATTCTAGCCATCTCTGTCTCTCAGAGACATTTCATACATTAATAAGATTATTTATAATGCATCTTGTGCTACTAGTTTTTAGTACATGTGTCATTTATGAAATTGCCTTTATTTTTTTAGACAGAACTTCTGCACAACACTGAAAAAGCAAAGCACTCGGAATCATTAAAAACCAAATTCCATAATCTTACATAGAAGTAGTGTTGTTTATAGGAGACTACTCTCGAAGTTACTTGCACTCATCTTTTTTCTCTATGTGGAATTATTCTTTGATTTTCTCATCACAATTCCTAGCATTGTATAAATTACTCATTTCCTCAAATAGGTTCAAGTTTTAGAAATTGGATTAAAATTGGTACAAGACTGCTTTGATCTAGAATGGTTGAATATGTGTAATTTTTAAACTTCTTAATATATTGAAAATGCATGGTAGTGCAAATTAAGGTACCTAATATTTTCTTACATTTTAATGATACACATGTATATACCACCTAAAAATAAATATGTTTATCTTCATATGTATACACTATCTTTCAAAATAATCCAATAAAAGTGACAGCACAATAGCATATAAAATATTGAGTAAAAGATAGGAGTCATTAGTACGTTTTCATTTTAAATCATGTTCATTGTAAAAGATGAACATGATAGCAGCTTAGTATGGTGCAAAGGACATCAGAAGTCAGACCTCCCGATCTCAGCTGCCAACACCACTTTGCTGCACACAGAACTAGGGTGCTGTTCAGCGAACACAGGGGTAGTGACTCCTGGAATCGTGAAACGTGGCAGCTTTACTCAACCATGTGACCTTGGGCAAGTCGCTTAGCCTCACTGCCCCCCAGCTCTGCTGCTACAATATGGGAATAAGAATGCATGTCTTACCACACACGCTGGTTGGGAGGCTTAAATGACATAATGTGTACGAAAATGCTTTGAAAACTTTAAAGCCATTTAAAGTCACTAAACACTGACATCTTCCTTTCTTCCCTTTCTTAATAAATCCCAACCATCATTCAAGGGCTTATCTTAGCCCTCGTCCTTTTGTGATCCTCTCAAAGGTGTTTTTCGGTGGAGCCCGCTGATCACTTCTCAGAAAGAACCAGTTTTGCCACCTACCAGGTGACCTCACTGTTATCCTCCACGTTTCCACACCTCCATGCTCTCCTAACTTCAGTCCAGTCGGCTCTACTAAATACTTTCTTGACTAATTTCCAACATTCCCCTTATCCTCCAAAGCTACCTTAAACATCACTAGCCTTCAAAACCTTCTCCAGCACCATTCCTCTCCAGAATTAGAGCCCTCTTCTTTCACGGTTTCCTTGATATAAACTTCTTGTTCTATTTCATTCTTTGTTTACACACCTTCCTCCCTTCCTAGGCTCCTCAAAGACAGGGCAGGTGCCATGCTACTGTGATTTCCTGCTGCTTACTGGAGTTTTTCACATCTGATTGGTGTTCAAGTAATGTTTGCTGAATGAATGAAAGAGTCAGTCTTTCTACATCTTTCCTTTGTGGTGACTGTCATTACATACCTTTTGGGACAGAATCCAGGAACCCATTTGTGTGTCTGGAATAATTTGACCTTTATAGGGTAATAACATGTAGACGGTTTTAGGCTGGGAACCTAAGATTCCAACAACACAAAGCCCAATATATAATCACCAGTAGATAAATTGTTAACTTTCTAGTCCTATCTGAATCCTACTAATCACACTTAGATAACTAAAAATTAAAACTATCATCCAACTGTCTCTCTTCCTGGAGAGGCTTGATATATCTGTGGCTAGCTATGTTTTAAAAAGAAAATCTGACCATCTTTTTGAAAGGCAGTTTGGCAGTATTTATCAAGACCTTCTGATACAGTAATTCTCCTTATAGGAAATTATCTTAAAGAAATTGTAAAAAAAAATAGACAAAACTTTCTGAACAAAGATGTTTGGCATATTATTCGTAAAAAAAATGAAAAATGGCCAATAAGTGACCAACATTATTTTTATAATCAGAAAACAATTCTTAAGAATCCAAAGGTTGCCTGATCAATTATGTACTAATTATATTGGTCCGAGGGCCATTTTTTAAAGATACTTTACTCAGAATCAAGGATATACTTGGAGCAATCAAGTTTAGCAACTTCTTAACCAGTCTTCTAATTTTATTACTCTCCTTTTTTAAAAAATTTTGTAAATGTTGAAAGTAAGGTAAACTTTGAGGCCAAGGTTTGAAAATTCTTTGACAGAACAATAATCTTAGCATCAGGAAGGGCCTAGAAGGCCTGTCTCATCCCTTTTCATTCAAAACTAGACTGTCACAGAGACAGAAACTCTGACTGGTTTGACTTTTCTCTTGAGCTAAGGTTTAAAACAGTTAAGAAGAAAACTTGAGTCTACTTGTTAAATGACGATGAAGGAAACTATGTAAATTGTAGAAGTTTTTTGTAATCTCTCATTTAATCCCTTTTTACATGGAATAACTGGCAGAGGTAAAGCCATGTTATCATAATAGTTTCTGCGTGTTATTTCAGGATAAACCGCAGAAATACCGGGAATAGCCTCCAACCAAATCAGGGTTGTGTAGTCTGCTGAATGTGGAGCTGAATGAGCAGCCCCAGATTGGATAGGGCCGTGCCACTGAGATGCACCCCCCGCCCTGTCAGCCACCTCTGTCTTCAGCAGGAGATGGTTTCTGTTTTCAATTCTTGAAATAAAACTTAAAATGCATCCCCACTAATAGCGCCACCCCCTGAAGCTCTTGGTAAAGGGGCCAGAGCAAAGGATCACTAAGTGGGCAGGAACGTTTTTCCATCCATCTTGTCCTAAAAGCATAGGGAAGCACGTGTCTTCTTTAAGCACGTTTCTAAGTGGTCCTGTTAGGATGTGTGTTCCATGTGCTGCAGAACAAGTGATACAAGTCCTCTGCTTCAAAAAGTTCATTGTTTAAATGGCGAAAGAATGGTAACTTCAAAAATGAATACAAGCACAGTAATAAATAGACAAGTAAATCTCCGAATGAGCTAAAACTAAGCAAACATTCAATGTCAGTGCCAGCACGTCGAGGGTGGAGGAAACAGGGGAAAGTGGAGTCCTGAGAGGTTTATCCTACAGGAAACCTTAAGATAAGGTTTAATGGTTCTCCTTAAGGTTCTCATTAATGATTAGGAGAGCTCCTTGAAGCAGCCTCGTCCTCAGTGAAGCTTTGGAAGACTGAGGAGAAGCCTTCAGGAAGCAGCATGGTGGCTTGCGCCTTGCCAGTGGCTTGCACGTTCAAATGGTGGGCAGCACAGGGTGGGCTGGTTATTTATCTGCACTGGAGCTGAGCCAGTTACGGGAGCTGGAAGGGAATGAGAGAGCAAGCTGCTAGAAAGACTCAATATCCTCCAGCCAGAGGCAAGGCCGTATAGGATGCCAAGGAAGGGCGTGAGTGCTGTCAGCATACCAGAGAGGAAGAGTGAGAGGGGACAAGGGGTTACCTTCAGGCCTTCGGAGAGAACTATTTATTCTGCACTCAGCAAGGGGCCAGAGGACCCTGTTTGTTGCTCACAGGCCCTAGAATCAAACTCACTCTACTGCCTCAGCAAAATTATGCTATAAAAAATTCTTGGAATTATTGGTTCTCTACTCCCCACAAGAAAACAATGATTTGGGACAATTTCCTGAGAACTGCTGTTCTTTCCACATGTGCTTATTATCCTGCAGCCTGGTCCATTTGCACTGGGCCCAGCCAGTGACTGGCTGTATACATTACGGGATGTGCCGGGGGAGGAAAAACCCAGCATGCAGATGAGATACAATTTCTTTAATTAACCATAAATTACTCCATGAAAAGAACCCTTATGTTACACTGAGACGTCCTGACTGATGTTCTTTGGGTCTTGCAAGTACTTGAATAAAACCACAAAAGATTTAAACAATAGTGGGAGCTCAGTTTAAATAAAAGCAGTTTATTTTTAGCTAAGGATCAAACTCCAGATTAAGTGACCTCTCTGTGCCAGGCATTACAACAGAGAGAAAGAAGATATGGTATCTCCTGCTTCATGTTAGCTTAAGCTATAGTGTTACTTTTCTTTCCAGTCTCATTGCCATTCACTTATTTGGTGTTGGTGTATTACCTCTACAAAGGACCTAAATGTTTACCTTACTATAATTCTCTGGTCTCAAAATCCACAGCTTAGTGACATTGTATATTCATTTAAACACACATTTGATGAGCATCTGCTATGTGTAAGGAACTACAAAAAAGACACAGGCCTATAATGTCTTCTCAAGGATGTTATAGTCCCATCTTGGGCACAATTTAAGAAAGAATGATTTTTATGCTGATTATTATTATTTTATGCTGGAAACATCCATAGATTTCAGTAGGAAGCAAAAAAGGGGATAGATACTCAAGATCAAAGGATATATGTCTAAAAACACAAAGACATTAAAGCATTGAATGTGTTCAAAATAAACGAGTAGCCCCAGTTTGGCTACACGTTAGGATATATGTAGAGATAGCTGTGCCAGGAAATGAGGTTGGAAAGGCACATTAGGGCTAGATTTGTTTAAAGGGTTTTAGATTTTATTTAATAAATCATGTATAGTTACTGACAATTTATGATGAGGGTAGTGATTTCCAAATTGTAATTTAGGGTGAATATTGTGGTAGAAGGGTACGTTAGAGACACCATTTATAGGTCCATTGCAGAAATCCAGCCGTCCATCCATTCATTCAACTATTGGGTGCCTACCAGGTGCTAGGCCCAATTTTAGGCTATGGAGATACAGGAATAAACAAAACAAAAAAACAAAATTTCCTGCCTCATGGAGCTTATATAAGTAGCATATACTAATATAAAGGAACTATGTTTATTTTAGTGATAACTGATAAAGAGAAGAAATAAAACAGGGAAAGGTGGTATGCATGAGAGAGAGAGAGGCTAACGTTTTTTCAGTGCACAGAACAAACACAAGGTAACTAAGGAAGGTGTCCTGGAGAGGGGACTTGAGTGAAGACCCGAAGGAAGAAGAGTTTAGGCAGGATCTGTAAATGTCTGGGCTAAGAGTACATCAAGCGGAGGAAACAAACAGGGCTGAGCCTGGGTTCCTTGAGAGCTGACAGGCTAGTTGGGGCAGAGAGGGCAGAAATCGGAAAAGGACTGAGAAGAGCTGTTTCAACAAAGCGTCCCTTGGTGACTGGTGGGTTTGGTTAATAAAGAATAAGTCAAAGACAACTTGGGTTTTCTCTGAATGACTTAGGTTGATATATTTGTCGTCCAGACTGTCCTACAGCTTTGTAGGATGGCCTCGATGAACTCATCAAGGAGAGGGGCAGTCAGCTAAGAGTGAGTTAGTAGCATGGGATCAGGGCTGGGATGGGGAAATCTCTGCCAAGGTTTTGGACTAGCTTCTGGGAGGAAGAGGAAAAGGACCTTCCTAGGTAGGAATATAAGGATCAATGAACAGGGTTTTTGCTTAACTGTGGCTTGTTTATCCATTTGACAAACATGCATTAGCACTTACTGCACTGAATGCTGAACATGCAGAGCTGGGATATGCTTGCTGATGGAGAGGAAAGGGAATATTTGTAAATATATGAAGTTTTCTCCTTTATCAAATTTGAGAGAATGAGGTAGCATAAATATTTAACTCTGACAACAAGCCCACAAGTTTTATTAGGCTGATTCTCAAGAGGTTCATTTGTTTTAAAAACTTTCTCTTTCCTTGTCTATCGAACTAACTCAACCAGAACCAAGTAGCTGTATTCTTCAGCAATTGACCCTCCCTAAATTTGTCTGTAGAACTGAGTTTCCAACCAATGTGCTTTGAGGATGCCGTACATGGGATATGAGTGTACTTTGAATGGGTAATAGATGTGCTGAAGATACTGACCCCCTCTGCCTTGGGTTGGTTGAGTAGGACCAGGGGTGGCCGAAGGCTTGGTCTGGTAACCTTGGGCGTCCCGTAGCCCAGTAGTTTATCCAGCAAGCAGTGCAGACACACCGTGTGTGCCACATGCGGAACGTCAGAAGGCAATATGCCCACTCAGTAGTCACGGTCCCTAGCACTATGGCCCCACCCTTTTATGAATATGCACTCCTATCAGTAAGAAAATTTTGAGCAGTACTCCCAATACATCTGTCTTCATGCATAATTTATAAGCTATATACATGTTCTCCTATCATTAACTAATATCTCAAGTCGTAAAGGCCAATGCTCATTAACAATTATATAAATCCCTGTTTCAAATAGTCTTCCAGACAATTTTAAATTAATTCAGATGGCTTCTTGTCTGGTCTAAATCTATTTTTATCATTCTTGCCTTGTAGATGTGGCTGTTAACAGGGCCAGTACTAGGTCTAGGGAAACTTCAGCTTTGGCTCTTCCTTGCTGACTACTCATTGCTGGTAATTAATATTTTCTCTTCGTGGTTCCTCTGCAAGAATCTTTTGAAGTCACTGCTGCATTTTGTGAGGATTAGGTTGGTTAAGAGTAGGCAATGTAGCCCAGATAGCCTCTCAGTGGGGTCCGTGCAGACCACAGTACGTCATGATATAGGGCAGCACCAAAAGCAGGGATGGAGGTGACATATCTGGGGCCAGTCCTCCGTCCTGGAAAATTTCCTCCCTCCCTCCCAGAAGCCACCAGCAGGCTTGAAGCTCATGCAAGGGCACCTCCTATCACATCCTGCCCTTGAATACTGGCATAATGATTTATTTCTTTAAAAATTATTTACGTAAAATATTCAAAATAAACACAAAATTTCTAATATACTCATCCGCACCCTATTTGGGGGACCACTCTTCTCTTGTCCCATGTCTACTGCCTCGTTCCCTAACCTAATGATTAAAAACTGTTAGCTGCCATGTGCTTCTCCTCTGCCAGCCACAGAACAGATCACCTCCTTTCACCCCCATGGCTGCCCTTTGAGGCAGGATTATCATCTCCATTTTACAGAAGAGAAAACTGAGGCTTAGAGAGATTTATTAACTTGTCCAAAGTGGCTTTGCTTGTAAGAAACAGGGACAGATTTGAAACAGAAGATCTTTCCAATCTTAACTACCACCTTCCTTCTCTTAGAGTCTGGGGTAATTTCCATTCTGGTATCTAAAAATCTGAGCCCTGAAAAGGGATGAATTTTGAGTTCTTAAGACACTCTTTATAATAATACTGTTGTGGGTGCTATGTGTTGGCTTCCTGACTAAAATTGCAGCATCATTATGGCTGGTTTCTGCCCATGCCACAGATCTGGTTGCTATGGCATCCTTCACACGGGAAAATATGTGTCAGCTCCAGGTGGCTGGAACACCAGACAGGCTTACTGGCAGATAAATACAAGCGATGATTTAGCATGCTATAGGGTAGTCTCCTGAGAGAAAAACATAGTCTCTGGGGACTTTGATGAAGTAGTCCAGAGATGTTCACATTGTATTTCTACTGCTACAGAACTTCAACTTTAGCCAGCTAAGTTACAGAGAGGGTGGCCAAGTCTGCAAAGATGAAACAGAAGGTTACTGAAATAGCATTCCTTCCTGTGGGGGGAACATATATCGCATTAGAATAAATTAATGTGTTGACCTAGTAAAATTCAATTGCCATATCCAAAGTGGTGGTAGGATTAGGCATTTTAATTGTTGGTCATTGATTTAAATCATCTCCTTAGTCAGAATTTATTCTCATTGAACATGATTACATCCAGATAATGTTCTCTTCCAGTAAAAAGGGAAGAACAAAGGAAAATAAATAAAGAATCTCATAAAAGTTCTTGCACAAGAAGTGAAGAAGCATGGGAAAATATGAGTTCCTTTATAAAAACAAGTTTTTCCTTGAAGTCACTGCAAGATTGCAGTTCACATAACATATTGGTATGTGTATATGTTTATACAAGAGGGGGTTGTATCACCAGAAAAATGTGAATCAAAGTCTCTATGGTAGCTATGGTCATTTTTTAAAATGACTAACAGCATTTAAATCTCTTTTTTAAAAAGCAGTGTGTTGTTCACTTAAGATTTTTTAAAAATTCATTTTCACTTTCTCCAAAGAAGCCTACATCTAAGGGTTGAGAACTGTATTTTTAACCTGAGTGTTAAGAACCATTCTAAAAATTTTCTTTAATTCTTTGCTATTTTGAATTTGTTTTATATTCTGCCCCAAACAAAGAAAGTATTATAGCATTGAAAAGTTTTCTATTCACAAACATGACAAATTATATCTAGTTCATATTAAAGCAGTTTCCTTCTGTACTAAATACCTTAAAATATGTTTAGGTATAAACACATTTCCAAGCCTAAAACAAATGCTGGTTAACCTTTTTGTATATTCTCACCAAAAAATAATCTACATTTATAAGATACATAAATCAGGAGTGTTTTTTAAAGGATCCAGTCAAAATACTTTTGTTAAAGTGAAAAAGTTAGTCCCCTCAGGAAACTGAATTTCACAGAAGACTATTTCCAAAATGAGATATTAACCATCCGTCATATTTAAATTAAGACTTATGTACAAAAATTCATTTAACACACAATTTTTTTTAAATATCAGTTTTTAAAAGTGAAGTATATTTATGGTTCAAACGTCATCAAATAAAAATGTGGTGTTAGACATGGGCTGTGTTCATTGCCCCATTCCTGTGGCTTTTCTGCTAAGTTTAGTGCATCGAATATAAGTCCAGACTGAGGCAGGAAGAGCCAGGTGTTTCTGGGCTCTTCTATTTACCTTGCAATAATTCTGTCTTTTCCCCTATATAAGTGAAAATAGGCTCCAATACTCCTTAAGGTCTCTAGCATCAATCTGGCCTAATTTCTAACAGGAAAAAACAACATGAAAACCTTGGCTTAGGGGAACTTTTTGCTTCAGCTCTGAGGGAAAAAAAAAATGCATAATCCTATTATACTTAGTTATCAGCGCCATTCGAAATCCTGACTGCCTTGATAATCACCATGGAGCCATGCAGTACTTAGCTAGTAGATAGCTAAATTTAATTAATAGTGCAGATGACTGGATAAACCTCCTCATTTATTTTACTCATCTGTGTACTTTCCCTTGTCCCCCAACTTAAGATCTTGTATGTGTGTGTGTGTGTGTGTGTGTGTGTGTGTGTGTGTGTGTGTGGTTTCCTTGTTTTCCTCCTGCAAATACTGTGTAGCAGCCAAACACACACACACACACACACACACACACAAACAACACAACCACTGCAGCAAGACAACTTTGAGCAGCATGGCTTTGTGGAAAGGTGGAAGGCTTTGGGCCCTGATGGATCTGGGTTTGAAACCTGACACTGTCGCTGGTTGTATGTGCTTTCCAACTTCTCTGAGCTTCCCATTGCTCATCTCCAAAATGGCGACAGTAACGTCTACCCCAGAGTGTCATGAGGGTGACAAAAAATATAGCAAAGGGCCTCGTGCTGTGCTTTGCTGAGTGTACATCCAATAACAAACTCGATTACGTTGATGTTCTCATTGTTACTGTTCCTCACCTCTTAAAAAGCTCTTAGAGACTTCACTCTGATGGAAAATCATTGTTTCCACCTAGAACCTTCCACAAGAATCAAGACATTTGGAAAAATATTGCTTAATGATTCAACTTTTCCTTTTTCTTCTTATCACTAGCAACCCAATTTTTATCAGAGTTTAATCCCTGCTACATAGATGACCTCTCTATTCCTCATACCACTGGTGCAGTGGTGAACATGTATATTTAATGACTGATTAAATATGGATAAATCAATGAAGAAATTATGTGAACAGTTTTTTATTTTTTTCAGTTGCATTTTTATTTATAATTTATGCCCTGCCTTCTTTCAAAAAGATTTGGAAAAGTTTTGCTATTTTTTATCTGCTTATTCCCATTTTTTCATGAATGAAGACTAGTTTTGGAGCAGAAGCTCTTGGTTTGAGTTATAACATACTCATGTGTGACGTTGGTCATCTTATTTAACCTCCCTAAGCCTTAGTTTCTTCCTCCATAAAATGGAAATGGTAATACCTTTTTAAAAGTTCTTGTGAAGATTAAATGAGCCACCGTATATAAAACATTTATCATCTTGCCTGGCACCCAGTATCAACGTTAACAATGCAGATACATTTTAGCAGAATATTTGAATGGCATATGCATATGAGAGAATTAAAAAAAGAACTGAATGGATTTTGTGGGCCCTATAAACCTTCCTCATACAATTTATATCAGGGAGAACATTACTCAATGTGAGTAAAAACCCTGCAACATTCTGACGCATCCCAAACATTCAACAAATTCCATTAACAGGGGTGCTTGATTATGATTAACAGAGAAAGCAAAGTTACCAATATTGCTGTTTTAGCTTCTAAGTAGCATATTCCCTGCTTCGTAAATACTGCCATTATAGAGAATGCTTATCTCCAAACTACAAAATGCTGAAAGCTCTAGAAATTGTTTTTTTCCTTTTTCAGTAATAACTATTTCATGAATTGCCAACAAGTTTTACCATGCCACTCTGTGCCTGACACTGTGTCAAGTGCTGTGAGAACTGCTGAAAAACAGAGACTCAAGGTCACAGACTCCTGTACCCTGATTTCAGAGCAAGCCGTCCAAGGCCATATGCACCGAGAACCAGATTGCTCGGTTGATTTGCAGGCTGGCTGCAGGCTGAGGCCATTTATCCCGATGTTTTAATAACTGTCTTATAATAACTGACTGCCTTGCAAAATGCAGTTTTATTCGTCTCCCTACGGTCAGAATCCTATCGGTCTTCTTATTTTTATTAGAATTGGTTTACAAAACAGGAGAGATCAGAAATGTTACATTTAAGAGTAAAATTGAAAACGAACCAGTGGGGTTGATGTCAGGGACAAAGACACAGCAGCTGAGGCTGTGGTCTCTGGGGATGTTTAGCTTGCTATGTCAGAGACCACAGTATGAAATCACATAAACCATTTGCATTTGGGGTCATCAACAATGCTTTCCTAGCAACAAAGTGTCAGGCAAACCTTAACTACCCCACACCATTCATATGGGTTTTCTTGGATTTGGTTAGCATGGGTATGGCTATTGTCTACAGTCGTATAGCTGGGACACCGGTGCACAGTTTACTTTCTCTGGTGTCCTGTGACATTGTTCCAAACTGGCATTAGCTTCACTGACTTCAGCATAACGTTTCATCTTATAAATCATAGCACTTAAGAGCATTAAAAGAATCTAAAAGAGCCCTTATCTTACTGGTGAGCAGACTAAGATCAGAGAGGGTAAAGTTTTGTGCCCAAGGTCACACAACTAGCTAGCACTAGATTCATTGGCACCTCTTGACTTTCCTCTGGAGCAAATACTTGCTCTGCAAAAGATTTGCCTTCTGCAGACTTTCTTTTTTCTCTTATTTCCTGACCATATACATTTCTTCCCCCCCAAGAAAATTAAAAGGAAATGTTTGTAAACCTTTTGATAACAAGAGATATGGACTATGAACTACCAAATAGTTTTTTAAGAATTAAATAAAAAGCATTCAGAAGTTACTTAACTTACTAAGTAATAATTCATAGTGGGCCAATCCTCAAAGCCTACCAAATAAAAATATACTTTAAAAGGTGAAAACCATGGTTTTGTTTTTTTTATATGACTTCACTTTAGTAACTGTTTATGTCATAACTTATTAAAATAAATATACCTTGTAAATTGTTTACAAAATCCCAAAATCTTTTTTGAAACTTGAGTATAATAATACATTGGGATAATACTAGATTTTTTTGGTTTTGTGTTTTGAATGCTTAGATTTTTTTAAGATTATGTAATTTATATTGGACACATTGAGAAATGAGTGCAATACTCCAACTGTATACCCTTTACTTTTGGTCTGTCACTGTGGTGGTGCTAAGAGCCACATTGGGGCTTAAAAACATTTGAGATTTTGCTTCCATGCCTATCTAAATAACTCCTTGAAGTATTTTTTAGATAAACCAGGTATAGAGGAAAGTACAACTCAAACGGGTACTCACTAGCCATGATGGAACTTTAGCCAAATATTTATTCATCAGTTACTTTGAACTTACTGGGTAATTGCAGAGTACCTAGTATAATGAGAAGGTTGTTTTGTCCCAGAGGGGTTGAGAAGCTAAATTTTAAAATAACATAAATCTAGGGTTAGGTTTGGGATCATCATTTTTACAGTAGCGTTTAAAATAGTTTAGAATGGGTTGAAGTTGAAAATAAGGTGCAGTTTAAGGTGGTACATTTTGGTCAGTGACATCCTTTGAACTCCTAGAAGCTCAGAACACGTAGGGAGGACAGAGACAGAGAGAACAGGGTGCAGAGAACCATTTTGTACATGGGAGAGTAACTGAGCCAAGCAGAAAAGTTGTACTTAGATGGAAGTGAGAAAGGTGTCGAAGTTTCTGATTTAAGAAATAGCTGTAACTGGGAAGTGCCCACAGTAAGTGCACGAATATGTAACAGGAAGGGCAAATAACAGCTCTTTTGGTGAGGGGAGGTTCATATACAGCAGCAGAGTGACCAAACAGAAGTCCTGGAGTATTTGTGCTAGACGATCAGAGTGTCAGCGAGAGGTTTGAATTTGTTTAGGCAATTTGAAAAGACAGCATATTATTGAGTCACTTCCTTTCTTTCTGCCTTCCTGCCTTCCTTCCTGTCATTCTCCCTTCCTCCCTTGCTTCTTTCTTATAACTAAAAGTTGGTTATACCTGCCATTAAATACTAGTTTAAAAAGATACAGCCACTTTGGAGATTCCAACCAAATTATAAATGTGTCACCTCTCAAAAATATACAAAAGTAATAAAAAAAAATCTTATTTTGTAATTTTTCCTTATGATTTTATGAGGCATCAAGCTATTCATGATATTATCTTTCAAACAATTAAAAGAAAGAAAATGAAACATTTCTAAACAACAGAGAAGCATAAATACAAGGTGTGGAATCCCTGACTTACACGTGATAGAGACTAAGTGTCTGTGTCAGTAAACAGTGGCAATTAGTTTAAAAAGGAAACACTGAATGTCACTTTATAGAGTTAAGCCTAGAAATCAAGTTTATCATGAAAAATAAATACAAAAGTATAAGGGATTTGGTGGGTTTTGTTTCTAAGGCAAAGTGTCTTACCCTTTGTCATTTTCATAGACTAATGTGACGGCTTCTTTCTGAAGAGAACATGGAGCCAGGAAACCTTACCCACCTAGTCAATATCCCCTCAGAGCATCTGCCATTAGAGTCTAGATCACCCCAAACCACTTTTTAAATACACTTGATTCTCTAAAACTGATGAGCAGTGAAACAAACCTACTCAGTCAACTGAAATAGTTTTATAGAGGGGAAAAATTGAATTCTTTTCAAAAGAAGTTGTTTCACAACCTATCTTGAAAATTGGATGGTTTCCATGAAAACAAAAATGGACATAAAAGACAAAAGAGTTTTTGAGTAATATTAGAGTGAAGTTGAGCGTGTGTTTGTATGTGTGTAGTAGCAAAGCATAATCAGAAATTTTTCTCATAATCAACTCTCTATGTTCGTTTTTATTTTTTCTATACATACTCTTATGACTCACGCAATATTCATTATTCCCACAGTCTCCGGCCATACCACCCTGAACATGCCCAATCTCGTCTGATCTCATTATTCCCACAAACATTGGCCACATACCTAATCATTCCCAGGCATATAGTGACCTTTGGGGATTATTATCCAATATGGCAGAACTTCCTGTCTTCGAAGTGTTTATAATCTTAACCAACTAAAAGTTTGTTTCCCACTCACACTGGGGGCAGGAGGTGCTGCCCACATTCAGGCCGACTGCAGCTCTGCCACCTCAACACAAAGCTTCTGAAGTTACCTGGGCACTGGCACATCCGCTGGTAGATAGAGAAGAACAGGTAGATCACGTGGCAGACTCACCCATATGCCCTTGGCCTAACAACCAGGTAGGCTGGGAGTCATGGTCCACCCATGCATCAGTTCCATCGTTAGCTTGTCTCTGCCATAAGATTGCTTTAAAATTCTTCATTAAAAAAATTCTTTTTACCATGGTAAAATATATAGTATTTTACTATATATTGTAAAATACAGTAAAAATATCCTTTTATTAAAAACTGACCTGGAAAGCTAAGACTCGTGCTATATATCCAGTTTATTCATTAGTTTATAAATTATAAATTTATAAATTTTTATTTATATTTAAATTATTTATATTTATATCATTGATAAATTATAAATTTATAAATTAATGAATAGTTAATGATAAATAAGAATAAGAGTCTCAATAAAATTCATGTCCATCCAAACCCTTTCTTTTGAACAGATAGATTCTCAGGTTTACACAATCAGACTTTTCATAAATGTAAGATAGAATTTGCTTCTTATTTCTTTTACCCTCCATCCTTTCTGAAGTTGCAAAGAAGCAATGGAAAGGCAAAGAGGGGATCTTGGAGGGAAATCCAGTATTAAGTAATGCACAACTCGGGTCATTACTGTGATGGCAATGATTATCTCCTAAAAATCGAAAGTCAGCCCTGCTCAGCAACCACCAGGATGGAGCAGAGCAGGATCTTTTCTCTCCCTCTGCTTGCCTTCCTGGCAATCCTCTCTCTGTCATTAACCCCCCAGATCAAGGATCTTATGGAAAGGGAAGTGAAGCCACAAGTTCAAAGGACAGGAAGTGACTCAGTGATTCCCTGGGGGTCAGGTGTGTGGGTAGTGAGAGAAAGAGAGGAGAATTCCAGATTTAAAAAGTAGCCCAGATGGGAGAGTGACCAGGACTGGAATTTCAGAAATGACAATGACATCAGCATTAGCGATACTCCTCCACTTTCCCAGACAAGCATCTGAAAGCACTACTGTGAATCGCTTCCCACCTGTTCTCACAGCACGACTAGAAACAAGGAGGTGTCCATGTGAAGCTTCAAGAGAGTATAGTAAATGCTTGAATCAGACTTACATAGAAAGTTTCTGGCAGAATTTATGGGTAGTTTGGTGGTGTCTGGGTTGTGCTAATAGAAGCCATTATACCAAAGAGAATTTCAAAACCTAGAATTTAATAAACTTAAAGATTATTTTTTTTTTGCTATTTTGAGAATATTAATTTTGAATACTCTAAATTTGTTGATACCACTATTGTGTTATGAAATAAGTGAGTTTATGGAATGTATAATTAATAATATACTTTTTAGAATGTAAATAGAAACCACACTTGGCAGAGAAAAGAAGGGTAAAACTTGATAGAGGTCACGAGCATCAGCTCCTTAGTACCTGCTTTGTACTGTGAGGGTACGTTTTGTACCAAGGAGGAGGAAGTCTCTTAGAAATATCATCTTTGCTACTTTTAGTCAGCTGGGGAATGTTTTTAAAGTGTATTTATGATCTCAAAGGGCATGTAAGAAAAGATTTGGAAATTTCAAACAAAAGATTAACCATTGGAATTATAATGTAACTCTCACACTGTTTCCTTATGAGTAGAGAGTTCTGTTCACTACTGAAAGACCCTGTTGATGCTGTGAATGAGTGGAACATACTCCACCTTACATTTTCATTCTCTTTAGGGGTTTATTAGAAAGCATGGTTCTTTCTGTTCTGAACAGAATCCTTTCTTCCTGGGACTTTATTTTGAGACTGTGATGCAAATCCTTGGTGTTCCTTTTTAATGCGAATGAAAACAATGAGGAAAGGAAGTGTGGAGGCTTGGAATCTCAGCCGAGCCTTGGAAGGTCACAGCAGACCAGTGAGGTTCCTCTGCACTGTTGGCAGCTGGAAGCATGAGAGGGAATTATCATCTGCTCCCTGCTCTAAATTTCTTTGAACCTCTGTGCTGGAAGTTTCCTCAGTTTGCCACGAAAACGTGAACCAAGCCCCTTTAGGGTGTTGGGCGCTGTGCTGATACAGGGAACTGCAAAGACACTGGCAGTGGAGGGAAACAGAAAAGCAGAGTGAACTGAAAATTCCAGCGCCAGGGTAAGTGCGGGGTCAGAAGGGCACAGAGGGTACAAAGAGAGACTATAGGCCAGTGACCCTTACTTAGCCTTGTGCGGCAAGAATGGTGGAGGTCAGGTGGTCAGGAAAGACTTGGCAGAAAAGATGAAACTAGAGCTGAGAAACAAAGGAACAGAGAGGGACAGAAGAATAAGAAATGGCTTGTCAGATACAGTGGAAGGTCGTTCCAGACAGAGGGAAAAATGCCTCCAGGGAACAGAGGATGGGAGTTGGGGTGTCAGTTTTAGGGAACCTTGCAGTGTTTAGCACCACTGGCCAACTGTCCAGGGCATGTGGGCAGTTGAGGCACAGAAGGACTTGCCAGGGACCCATGCTGGACTCAAGAATTTCCTGCTGTCCTTGGAAGTTTGGATTTTACTTTGGAGTGATGTGAGACCCACAGAGGAGTTTAAGCAGGGGAGTGAGCCCGCAGATTTGGGTTCTGAACCTGAAGTTATCTTTGCATGGTGTTGGTTGCTTTCTGAATAAAATGCACAAATTGCCTTCAGAACATAAGATGTCCTGATATTTTATGGAAATATATTCAAGAAAATCTTTGCTTTCAAGCCAGCACTTTCTGTTGCTGGGCAGAGCTTCTTCCTTCATCCTATGATCTTAAGCTTAGCCAGCATCGGCTGTTGGTGGCCTGTGTGTCTCTCAGGTCTTTAAAGTCAGATGTCTGGATCCAACATAATGTCATCCGGCTTGAGTGAGAATTTGCCTGAACCCCACACTTTCTGGTCCCCAGGCAGGCTGATGTTAAAAATAAGTAAATAGATCATCTCTCTAAAAGTGAGATTTTGCTTTTAAATTTACATCTGAGCCTCTTCGGTGAGGCACAATGTCCAGAGTGTTAGAAGCTACAGGATGTTACATCTTGGAGCATCGGCTTCTCTCAAATTTGAAGGGAAGCTTTTTGTATCAAAACGAGTGTGGGCATGTTATATTTCAACTCTAGGTAGAAGGAAATAAATAAATCCATTGGGGGTATCTGTTCATTCTCTTCTGCCATTTGGGTATCTCCGTGGAAAAATGTGAAAAGTATTCATTTCAGTTAATAAGAATAATAGCTCTGATTTTTAAGTGTCTGCTCTGTGTCAAATTACCTGATTCATTTTGTTCAACAAATGTAAACATAAAGTCCAAAGTCCTGTGCCAGGGCCCAGGATTGCAGCCGTAAACTAAATGCCCTTTCTCCTTCTGGACTTTCTCACATCCTTACAACTGCTCCGAAGAGTATTTGCAACGTTGTGCACATTTTGCAGATGAGGAAAGTGGAGATTTGAGCTGTAATGAGATTTGCTCAGGGACCCCTTCCATGAGCCCACGCTCAGTGCTGCCCACCTCTGCCACCTTCCTCTCTGAAAGATGTTTTTTTAATCCCAACTTGCTGTCTCCTTCCCCTTATCTGTTCCTACCTCTCCTGTATCTTCTAAGGACATTCATTCCTTTCCCCCAGGTCTATGCACTTTTCTAGCTCTAGAAATTGACAGTGGCCCTCAGTCATCGTCATGATCAGCCATGCCCACATACAGCCTTGTTTTCATCTTAGTTATTAACAGTAGCCCCAGCAGCCACGACCACCATAAACCCATGTTGATCCCTCACTGTTTGCAGATTCACTGAGCTCAGACTTTAATCTGCAAAGAGATGGACGTCAGGTTTACATATAACAGGTCAAATAACAATTTAAGACTGCCAGAGTTCCTAGAGCAGTGGTGGCTGCAAGTGTTAGGATTCAGGGAAGACTTCTTGGAGGAGGTGTCCAACAAGCTACACCTTCAAGACAGGAGAAGCTTTATCTAAGTAGAGAGGAAGGTCTTCTAGGCAGGCCCAACTAGTTCAGTACACAAAAGAAGCTCAGTCCATTACATCACGCATTTTCCTGCTGCTCCTGAGAACCAAAGTAGTCATAGCTGAAGGTCATTATGTTTCGGGGAAGAGAGGCATTACTCTACTCCAATTAAATGCATCCCCACATCTGAACTTGCCCAAAGGTATCGCCATGGACTGGTTGGATGAGTCCCTTGGGGGTATGAATGGGACAGCCCAGGGGAGTTGGGTTTGCTCCAGGGCATATCCAGGGAGATCTTGGGTGGTCAGGACTGAACTGGGCCTCAGACCTGCTCATGAGGGGGCCTAATCCTTTGCTCATCACCCGAACTACCCTCCTTCTCCCAGGGTCCTACGGATTGGAAATGACTCCCCTGACCAAATCTGACGTCCTACCGCTATTCCAAGCCCATATCTGGAAGGCCTCTAAGCTGCCTGAGATTTCATGTCATCAATTTGTTATTGATTAAGGCTGGGGCCTGGCACCAGCCCAGCCTCAGTCCCAGCAACAATAGCAGCAGGCTTCTCAAATAGAGTGGAATAGAAAGCTGTGAAAACCTGGCATGTGCCTCTCAGACTCTTTAAATCAAACCAGGAAAGGAGAAAGAAAGCAGGAGAGCTTTCTCAGGGAGCAGGAGGTCCCTTTGCCAAAGACCTTTGACCAGTAGCAACGTGGAGGTCCTTTGCTGAGAATAAATCAAGGGGCTTCAGTCAATTCTAGTTCAAGATTAATGTAGAGCAAGAACAGGACTTCTCAGCTCTTCTTCATTCAGCGTATCTTGAGCACACACTGAGTCCCACGTGCTTTCTGGGCGCCAGTGGTACAAAAAGTGAATGAGGCAACCTCTGCCCTTGAAGAGCTGTGGTCTTGTGGGGGAGACAGACATGTAAAGAGAACATTCCAGCATAATCTCATAAGGACTGTAATAGATGTATGAAAGTCCAGAGAAGAGGCAGGCTAACCTGAGATTTAGGAGATGATGCATTAGCTGAATCTTGGTAGAAGACAAGTGAAAGTAAGCCGGGGGCAAAAAGGAGAGGAATGTGACAGATGGAGAGGAAGCAGCCTAAGCACGAGCGTGGGCTGTGCAACAGCAGCCTGGGACTGAGGACGCCAGGCGGCTCCGTGCGACTGGACGTGAGGCCGGGAGCGGGCAGAGGCCAGGTCAGGGAGGCACCGTCGGCCGGGGAAATGGGCCACAGCTTTACTCTACAGGTGACAGAGAGACATGAAAAGTTTTAAGGAGAATGATCGTAGTTGTACTTTAGAGATGTAAGAAAAGTAAAAACTGAAGCAGGGGGACCTGTTGGGATTCTGCTGCAGTCCTGGGGACATGGTGAGGGTCTAAACCACGGCCGGGGGAAGGGAGCTGGGAGGAGAATAGAGTTTGAGAAATATATTTAACAGACAAATTCAGCAGGTCCTGGGGTTGTGTGGTGAGAATATGAGAATTGGAAGAGAGAGGAGGTACCTAGGAAGACCCCCCGGTATCAGACTTGTAGAACTGTGTTCAGTTTATTCATTATTGTGTTTACAGATGCTTTCATGTAACTGAGTGTTTTCTAGACCGTGTTCTTTAAGGTGGGAGTGGGGGGGGCTCATGAAGTGAGTTAGTGGTATGACCGGCAATCTTGGATAAGATAGGATAGGATAGGACAGAAAATGTCAGATGGCCTTGCTGTATGTGAAGTATAACTATTGTTTTCTGAAACTTCGTTTCGGTCTATGTGTGCAGGGTGTGTGTGCGTGCGTGGGTGTGTTCATGACTATATTTCTTACTAAAGATCATGATCAAAATATTTGAAAGTCCTAGAAGTCCTATGATATTCTTTTTCTGTCTGACTGATTATTTTCAGGTGTGAGTATACCCCAATCAGGTTTAAGATGATCTTTGAAAGGGAGACTGATTCCTCTGTGAGCCAACAGAAAAATCTTTTCTTGCTATCGTTCTTCTGAGACTACATCCCACGGTACTGTGTGCACTTGGAACTCCCAAGGATTCCGCGCAGAGGGAAAGGGAACAGGGACTGGTGCCAGCAGGAACAACCTCCCAGTCAGTGCCAGGACAGCGCCAGACTCCCCGCCCTTCAGAAAACAGGGGCAACGTGGAGATACACAAAGACACTGCTGCCCAAGGATAGCTATGCCTCTCCCAGAGGCAGAATCACAACGAGAAGAATATGTTACCTTATTCTCATGTAGAGCTTTCCAGTTTGCAAAGGACTTTCACAATACATTTTTCCATATTTACAACAGCCCTGTGAGTTTGGAGGGGGACTGAGTATCTAAGAGACCCTTTGGGTATTTATTGGCTTCCAGGTCTATAAATATTTACCTCTTAAAATAGTCATTTGTGCATTCAGTCAACATTCACTAGCCAATAACCATTTGCAAGACTCTAGGCTAAGAACTGGAGATGTTAAAAATGCAATCTGGTTTACAGTCTGGTAACATGTACCTGCAATGTCCTAATTTAAGAGGATAAAAAATCCACATATTTATTTAAAGACGCTTGCAGTTTTACCTATGATGTAGTTATATAATGTATGTGCATGAGTATACATTTGTGTGTGTGCATGTGTGTGTGTTTATAAGAGAAAGAGAGAGACACAGAGAGAGAAAGAGAAAGTTCCAAAATCAGAAATTGATAATCCACAGGGAAGAGAGCAGGACAAAGCTGACACTCTTAAAGCATCCAAAGTACATAAAGTTTTCTTCTTGGGCTAAATATGAGTACTTTAGAGGTAAACACCATTTGATGAAAGCTTTTTAGCCTCAGCAAAAAAAAAAAAGACACCTACACTACAAAGTTTGCATACAAAAAGCTTCCCAGTTTGCAGGAGGCCCTGAATTCTACCTAAAAAACCCAAGTTAGGAACCACCAGTTTATGCATTAGCCTGAACAAGACACATGTCAATTAAAAAAAAAAATTATGTGTTAATATTTACTTGTTCCTTATTTTGGAGAAACAAAGGTTCAAAGAGGACTGCTTTCTAAATTTTCCATTCAGCATTAGGTATAATCTGAGTAGTCATGGAACATTAATTATAATCATTTTAAGCATAAAAGCAAAACATTTCTTTGCTTTCAAATATAAGTGCATTTAAGTATTTAAATGGTGTTTGAATTGCTTTGTCTGTGGCCTCCTCACAAAGCAGATCTCTAAATATGCACCTACAATATTTTTCAAAGTGAGAATGACCTTGGCAGGAAGCCTACCTGGAAGACTTATGACCTCCTGAGGTCAATGACCTTGGGCTCCACCTTAACCTCAACTTCTACCAGTCATTAATTCACAGGAAGCCCATATCCCTTGTTCATAATTTACTTATTTGTTCAGTTTTTTTTCTCATAACATGGAAAAATAATCTTCTGAAGGCATTTCCCTTAATGAAGCCCACATGTCTGATACAGATTTCTTTCCCAAGGTTCTGCTGTGTTTGGTTATTTTTTAACACATCTTTGCCCTTGAGATCCCCACATGTCAGCCACATTACTGCTAATATTTTACTTATTAACTGGTAAGCACATTGTAAACCACAATCGCAAGACTGTCTTCCCTTACCTGGTGTTTATATCCTGAAAGTAACAGCCTTTTAGGATAAGGCCCTTACTGCCATTACCCTAAAGTGTCACATTTCCTAATGTGTCCAACTGTCACATATCCAAAGTGTCACATTTCATTTATGACTCTCATTACATCTTGTTGAAGAGCATTGCATTGTGTGAAACATGGCTTTCTTTGGTACAGCATCATTTAGCAGAAAGAATATAATGAAATGTATGAAATGTTCTATGGATTGTTAGAAAGGAATTGCCTCTTAGGTACTTATCATAAGAATCTCAGTGCAGGATGATGGGCAGCATGTGGCCCGAAGGTCCTCCTACAGGCACAAAATCTACTTCCCGGAAGGCGCCAAATTCACAAGAATCCCAGCTCCAAGATCAGTCGGTGAGCAGAAGAGGGATTGTCACAGCAAGACCATTGGCTAACCTTCTGGCTCAAACCCCACCTCATCTGCCAGGCAGGCTTTTCCTGGTCACCTTATCCAAAATCCCCCTCTTGCTCTAAACCCCTAAGGATATTATCCTGCTCTGGAGGCTTTTGCTTTCTTGGATTGCCTGGATGGGTTGGCTTAGAGACCTGCAGGGCAGGGCCCTGCTGCCCACAATCTTGCATCCTCCCATAGTACTTAACAGCGGGCTTTCACATCAGGGGCACCCAACAGATGTCTGTTGAATAAACAGTAGACAGGTGCCTTCTGTAATCACCTGTGAAGGCCAAATGAAGAGGAGCTGAATGGAAAGAATCAGAAACCACCCATCAGAACCACTATTTTCCATCACGGGAAAGTAACAATAAGCCCCTTTGCCCTGGTAATAGCCCCAAATACTATGCTCCGCCTACACATCTGACCACTTTACAGTGATTTAATCATTCAATCTTTACAACAACCCTCTGAAGTAGGTACTGTTGTTTATTCCCATTCTACTGATTAGGAAACTGAGGCATGCTGAAGTTGACCTACCCAAAGTCACAAAGGAGTTGAGAGGTGAAGCTAGAATGTATACTCACTTCTAACCACTTCATGCCATATTACCTCTATTGTACCCAGTTAGTCTGCTTATGCCCTCGGATGGAGGAATATTTTCTAAACAAATTGACAGGTTCTTTTTAAAAAATTTGTTTGTGAACCCTAAGTGTGTATATAGATATATATTTTTTTTCAGTAAGAAAATAAAGTTGAGTTTTATTTAAGAAATAGATTTACCATTAGTTAAGAGCAAAATGAAATTAGAATGTATCTTCATTGTAAACTCTCCTCTAAAGCAATAACATTAACCCTGCACAAAAATAAATTGTCTTGTCTTAAAGATGCACTTTTGGTGAATTTGCTAGTTTTACAGACTTGGGTCAGGTTTTGCTTTTGATTATTTAAAGGATTTTGAGAGTCACATAGACTCCAGATATTCATCTAGTCATTAAAACAAGATGTGGAGATTTTCTTTATTTGGTCTAGTTTGTTTGTTTTGTTTTGTTTCTTAAGTACAACCTTAAAACTTCAGCAACCAGGAAGTACCAGGTTATTACATAAAGTGAAATGCATCTTTGAAATTGTCTAAGTACATATGCAGGAGGTCAAAGACAAGTAGAACAGCTGTTACATAAAATCTCAACTTTCCAAATACCTAAGACATCCAAGAAGGAAGAGGTGGGAACAGGGTCTGGGCCCTAACCTTAACTTTGAACTTCCTGACTCCTGTTAGTTTAAGACATCCCTGTAGCATCATTTAAACATAGTTCTGGTGTGTGAATAAACTTCCACTTGGAATTTCCTTTTTGAAGTCTGCTGAGAATATAAATCAAAACCATATGAGATGTGTCTTAATCCAGAATGTAAAACAACATGAGAAATGTCAACCCAGAAGTAGTCCCTGAAATACATTCATCAGGATGCACATTCTGGTGAAATTCTTTATTTAGAATGAAAGCCTCTAGAGAACTAACTGGATGTCTTATTTTTAACCCATGATTATGGAACCCTGACTTGATAAAAGAAGAAAAGAAGATGCTTTTTAAAGTTGTGGCAGTAGGAATGTTATTCAGCTTTCCAGAATGTTCGAGAGGGACATCTGTTGGCATAGGAAGATGTTCAAAACACATTGTCAAGCGAAAAAACAGACTACAATTTTATTTAAAGATTATATAAAATAGATTGTATACTTAGCCTAGACACACACACACACACACATTCATAATAAAAGAATGAGAGACTTTATGCCGACAAAATGTTAATCTATCTCTAGATGGTAGAATTATGGTGATTTTTTTTCTCCCTCCCTACTTTCCCTCCCCCTTCCTTCCTTCCTTTTGTTCTTTTTGCTTATCTTTTTACTTAGTAACAGAAAATTGAAATTATTTTTATTATATTTTTGAAAATAAAAATGCATATAGTGCCTTCACTTGACAATGTCTCATGTATCACACTGCCATACTTGAAGGCAGCTAAAACCCAGCACGGTCTCTGGCTCAGCGGTCCCTGAGTTGGCTCTGACAGATTTGCCAATCTGTGCAATACACCAGAATTCAGTGTCATTATGCAACTAACGTCACCAAAATTTTGCAATAGTGTCCATTTGCTGGTATTTTAATAAGGAAATGGTCTTTGCTAATGCCTTAAATTGCAGATTTGGTTTGTGTTCTTTCCTCCTGAGTATACTTTAGCCTTGGTTTGAGTGTGTATGTGTGTATGTTTCATGTCTTAGGTTTACATTGTGCTACTCTTCTATTAGGTTTTATTTAAGGAGGAATTTTAAGTCACTTTTATCTCTTATTTGTCTGATCTTGGGGAAAATAATCCTTTTATCCCTGAATTCAGTGAGTGTTTGGGCAAGCGTATTAGCCAAGACCATCATATTGACTCTATTAATAAAAATTGTTATATCCCTCAATGCTAGCCAGGGAATTAAATTATATTCATATTAGACAAGGTAGCCACCTGGGCTTTCATTGAGAAGTAACTGTTTCTTTATATGGTATGGTGTGTCCTTCTGCCATTTCCTAATTTTTTCTTAAACTTCAAATTTGAAGAGGCCCAATTAAGATTATGTGACAATAATTATAAAGACCCAAAATATTCTTTAAAACTTTAAGTTATCTACTATATAATTTGAAATATTCAAGAGTTTCTAAACTTTTATTATATTTTAAACTTTCAAAACATTTTTATAGTTTGTGTAACTTTTTTTTTACCTATTTGATTGCATTTGTGACATATTTATGGGACACCTCATTTGACTTTAATATCAATATGCCATGTGGTTATATCATAGCATGACACAAATAATGAATGCATCACTGTGTCTGATGAAAAAAAGGGGTTCTAGGCTGGGCATGGTGGCTCACGCCTGTAATCCCAACACTTTGGGAGGCCAAGGTGGGAGGAGCGCTTGAGGCCAGGAGTTCAAGACCAGCCTGAACAGCATAGCAAGACTCTGTCTCTAAAAAAAAAAAAATAGGAAGATTAGCCAGGTATTGTGGCATGTTCCTGTAGTCCCAGCTACTCGGAGGCTGAGGCAGGAGGATTGCTTGAGCCCAGGAGTCTGAGGCTGCAGTGAGCTATGATCATGTTACTGAACTCCAGCCTGCACAACACAGTGAGACCTTGTCTCAAAAAAAAAAACGAAGTTCCAACAATGCCAGCTAATTTTTCCACCTATTCAGTTGGGAGCTTAATCTCCATCCCAAATTCAATAGAGCTATTTCAATTACCTGACTCATCTTAAATTTTCTTCTATAAGAAATATGCAACATATAATATCTATTAACTAATTGCAAAATAAAAATCCCAATACTTAGCAAACCTCTAAGCTCAGCAGTCTCTTTGGCCTTGAAGAACATGGAGAAAAATGAATCAGCAGCTTAAAACATAATAAAAACTCAATTCCTTGAATCTGACCCTTGTTTTCTGGAATGAGTGACGTATATTTAGAAAATCATTCACACAGCCAATGCTATTGCCTACATTGAGGAGACAAGTAGAAAGGATTCCAGAAAACTGGCAAAGACACTTTGAAAAATTCTCAGTAAACATTTTATTTACAATCTGAGCCATTGCCAAGGAATAAAAAAAATACATACAATATCAAGTTTTTATGTATGGTCAGATAATACAATTATATTTGAGTTGTGTAAAACATTCCTTGGAATTAAATTAAGAAAAAAATTAGTTTTGATTGATCCAGGCATTACAGAAAGCCTTGAGAAAGTAGTCAGAAGCTTTGGCCAAATTGTATCTTGCCATGATAACCCTACAAGGAGTGAAAGAATTGGAAAGGGCCTGCAGGATTCTTGGAGTGACTTTATCCTAACTGAATCTGTGCTCCTTCTTTTGCCTACATAGCAAAGTTTCCCCTGATATCATGAAAGCTTCTGGGGTAATTGGAGTACCCAGAGCTCTAAAAGAGTTGAGCTAAGCAAATTGAACAGCAGATAACCTCTAACAAGTGTAGACATTCAGATACATCTAAAAACAAGTAGAGAAGGAGTTTGATTCCCTAAAAACATGCATGATTTTTTTAACATTTAAAAATGAAAAGTCTTGAAATAATGTAGGGTGATAGAGTACCTGTCAAAAGCCAAGAAATGTGACTTCCTAGTGTTAGCAGAATTAATCCAAAGCACTTGCTTTTCCCCAGTGAAAAAAATCATTAACATGAAACAGGGTGGGTATGCATGGCCCATTCTGATACTTAGTGGAAGTTAGAGCTTCTGTTCTGGGAGCCGATATCTAGTAAGCCACCATGGACTCCAATTTGCCACCTTTCCAAAGGAAGCCAGACAACGTGAATCAGAAAAAGAGAGAGAGAGAGAGAGAGAGAGAAACCATCTTCGGAATCTCATGCACTTGTCCCAAGAAGGGTTACTGAAGACTATTACATAGCTTGGTGGGTCAACATGGAGGCACTTTGGACAATGCCTACAAATTATGACCTTCTTTCTAATTGTCTGAATCAACTCTCTGCTCCCTACCTTGCATTTCAGTTGCTTAACTGACTCTGTCTTGAAGAATCTCATGGGCTTTAGTGGTAGGCAGTGGCTCCACAACTTCAAAAAGCTGCGGATGCTCACACGCTTGTGTATGCATGCAGCCTCCCTGAGAAATACCACAAGCGCCTGATGGGAACAATCTGTACCAAATGAAAGAGGAGAATAAAGAACTACTCTGCCTCATGGAAAACTTGAGTCAAAACAATCTGGTCAGAAACTATTTGGCTGGGAAAGCATATATTTTCTGCTTTCTTTTTCTTTGAGATTGATTAGGGTGGGGGGATTTGTAAAATTTTTGTAAATACTGTTGGGAATATGTGCATGGAAAATAGTATTTACATTCTTGAAAAGTTTCCTTATTCAATTGACACTGAACTTTTGATTCTCTGTCGTGCAGATGTGTGTGTGTGCGCTCTCACACATGTGGATGAATGTGAGGATTGTTTACACACTTTTCTGAATTCCTATAGGCCTTGCGCTGTAGGCAGGGAAGCAGAATTCCAAGCAGAAGTGATTACTGAGACTGACTGTTCATTTCTATGCCACGCTAACGGACATCCAGCAACAGCTTCAAGTTGAAATACAGGTTCATGGTGCCTTCCACACCCTTCAGCTGTAGAATGAATAGCTGGCGGCTGTGTTAAATTAGCTTACGCTGGTTTATGCCCCTTTAACAAATCGTCCCCCGAGTTACAGTGCCATAAAACAATGGAATTGTATTTCTCGCTTACATTACATGTCAGCAGCTACTCTGCTGTGGCTCTGTCCCCAGTGTCATCCTTCTGAGACCCAGGCTGAAGGGATAGTTCCATCAAAGACCTGCTAGACTCATGGTAAAGGGAAAAGAGCAGGACAGCTGGCAGAATTAGGGGATGGCCTGTGAAGTATTTTGCTTGAAACTAGCGTATGTTACTTCCGCTCACATTGCACTGGCCAAAGTGGGTCCTATGGCCTAGCAGAGGAGAACTGCAAGTCACATAGCAACTGGAAAGGACAGGGGATCTTTGGGGACATATAAGGAAAAAAAAAGTGTGTGTGTTTGTATATATACAGTATATATCTGTTTTAATTATATAGTTAATAATTTAAATTAAATAATAAATGTGTGTAATATATTTGACTTATATATTCATATATAATGTTATATGTATATTATATAATATGTTATGTCATATATATCATATTATATATATCACGTGTTACATGATATATATCGTATTATACATATGATTTCCCCAATCAGGCTGAAAAAGAGTGATTAAAAACAACTCTTGAGTGACTAGGAACAAACCCACTACTTAGGTACAGCATTTGCTAGATTCTCTTTTACTTTAAGAGAAATTATTTAAAGTGACTAGGTTTGCTATGAATGCAGATTGCAGAAGATATTTCAAGGCCTGGGAAATAAGGCTAATGTTTAGAATTGGTGAAGGAATATTATGTCTATGACTTTTGCTTTTGGAAAAGAAGTGAACATAAACCGGGCCAGGAATCTCTGTCTTAACTGAGTACAATTAGGTGTCACAATGAGTATGGCTCTTCCAGATTTCTTCCTCCTACACTTAGATAGTTGCTGACAATAAGATAATTTGTTACACATCAAGGAAAAAGTTGCCTGAAATTATGGACAGATAAAGTGGGTGTTTATAAGTTGATTCACTGTTTTGAGTATTCAATGATTAATAATCTTAAATTTATTCTAAATAACCTGTATTTTAACTCCTCTTAATGATTTAGAATATCATAGAAAGAAAATATTATGCTATTAGGAAAAGAATTCTACTTGGTATACATTTAAGACTTATTCATTTAGGTCTTTTACACATCAAAATAATGTATTATAATAGATAATTTTTAAATTACAAAAAGATATATCCTGACACCATGCTACAGGATCTAAATCAAAGTCTGTTACTACTAAAAATCTGACATTTCATCCTGTACCTGTGATTAAGGTTATAAACCCTCCTGGGACGATTGTGGTGCTAGTGTATGGTTCTATGTAATATTAATGATTGCATTATTCATATGCATTTATAGATGGGATGGATACCCTGGCATTGATTTTAACAAAACTGGCCTAGTTTATGGCGAAAGAAATACACCTTCAGTAAATAGAGGCTTCACTCGAAAAAGTCTATGTGAAGACAAAGGAGTCATTCTCCTTAAGCAGTACATTAATAATGAAGCTAACTCAGCCATATAAATTATCCTAAGCCAACAACCATGAAAGCTCGTGGAAACCTTAATACCTTTGATATACTTTAACAGTGATAATTGCATCCACTGTAGACTCCTTGTGGTGGCTGAGTAATCCTGCTGAGCTCGTACCCGTAATCTTTCAGAAACAGGGTGCCCACCAAGTTAGGCAGTTGAAATCAAAAAACAGAACACTGTTCTCAAGCCTCCTTTCCTAAATCACACAGAGATCATGCTTTCTTTCCCCACTTCTCTCGAGTCCTTTTAACGAACATTTAAGAGAGAAGACCTACTTACATTAGAGCCAGTTTGTCTATGGAAATTCAAGGAGATTTGTAAGAACAGCATAAATATGTGTGCTCGTATATAATGATTTCATAAACTTTCCACAGTAGAACAGGTTCTTTCTAATCAGCTAAATTTCTGATGATAATAAATTTTGAGTTGGCCCTAATTTGAAATTTTGGTCATTTAGAAAGAATACTCAATACCTTTGGGTTAGCTATGGAAAAAGTATTTGCTGTGCTGAGAATAATGTAAACCAAAATGTACATGTACTTTAAACGCTTAGCTAAGAGAACACACTGTTCCCAAGCACACTAGAAGCACCCATTTAAAAATACAACGAGATTGTAACCTGAGATGAGGCCTGCAAACCTGGGCTGCAAATTTGCTGTGCTCAGTGTAAGCCCTTACTTGATGAGGCCATCCTGCATCCTGCCCACCGACTTTTTGTATCCAAGTCACTAAATGGCATTTCTTTAAAGAAACAGCTTGTAAATCTCTTTTAACTCACACAGACTTCCAGCCTTCCCTTCCATCGTTCCGCATTGGTGAGATCCTACCGAACTGTCTTCTCTTGGCTACCGATGTTATAATCTCCCTGCAGGGAAATGCAGCTGGCGGTATTCAAAATTCAAGTATTTAAAAAATGAGCATTGTTCTCAAAACAAAGTGAATTTCCCATTTTTACAAACAATATCATTCTATGGGAAAATATTCACAATGTATTATTATGTGAAAAAAGCAGTCAACCAAAGATATTAACCATATTACATTTTGACAGATAACATATATCAAATTATGTGTTAATAATGGGACAAGAATTTTTCCTTTCATTGCTACTTCCTGTATTTTTTAGTAAGTTTTCAATGCTAAGCATGTATACTTAAGAAACATGATAATACTTTGTAAAATCCTATCACAGGCCATGGTTTGTGTCCACAGCACCTTTGTTCTCAGGTCCATGGTAATGTGTCACATCATGTTCTAAGCGTCTAGATAAGGCAATCAATGCAGTGACCTTTCCTCAAGTGGAATGACAGCTATGTGGCAGAAAGTGTGCCTACCACCGAACCATTGACTGAATTTATGGAGTAAACCAGTGAAAAAGTTTGACTGGTTTTTGTGCAAACCAAGCTACCAGCTTATACAGTGGATACCTCCTTTTACATCCTGCTGATTTCAACCTCCATAGGACTGTTGACTTAAGGTCCCTAAGCTCCTCTGTCTCCTTAGACTAAGGGGGATGGGGTGCTGGTAAGGGGCAGGCCACCCCTGTGTGGGTGGTGGTGTTAGGGCCGAAGTGTGTGGTTGAGGGGCAAGGCTGTCAGTCCCACATAAACCATACAGAAGGTTCCTCGCTTAGAGAGCCTCTGTTATCGGAAGAAGTGGGGAAGGATGTTGGACAAGCAATAATAGATACCCGCTAGATAGATAAAAGTGAAATCATTATTACCCAGAACAATTACAAAAATGCTATTGAAATCCTGTCATGGCACCAAGCCAAATGGATTGGTTTTCCCCAGCGAAGTAGCACGGTAACCTTGGTCGAGATCTGTGGGTCCTTCTGTCCAAAGGCATTCTCTGGGTCCACCCCACTTACATGAGTTGACGCTTTGCCTTGTAACCCAGGAGCTACTGCAGGGGCAGGAAGGATTGCAAGTGGAGAACAAATAAAACTGTCGAAATGTGATTTTAAAAGCTCTTTATGCTTTCACATAATATTACACTGGCCGACAAGAGCATAGTAAAAAAGAGATTTTTCACACTTTGCTCTTCAGATGTCATTTAAATCTCATTGGGTAGATCCTTGTGAAATAATGACACTGACAATAATGATTCCTTTTAAATTCTCCAATCGTTTTGGCCACTGCAAGGGCCCTGGGGAAAACATGAGCATTTGGCTGATAAGAGTTAGTAGGGACTGTAAGGAATTGATAATAATTGTAAGATTTTTTTACCCTCCCCCAACTCAATTTGTTGGGCAAAGTCAAACTTGATTATGGTTAATTATGTCAGATTATTTTATTTGTTTTTGTCAGCAACTGGTAAACAGAAGTTTGTTATACCCTTAAATTGAGATACCAAGATGCTGGGCCTACAGCTAGGTGGGGGATGTAGAAGGAGGGCGTGTGCTTGAGGGATGTTTGGGCAAATAGAATGGCAAATTGGGTGTTGGGGAGCATTGGCCCAAAGAGCCATCCGCCACAGCTGGGATGTGCCTTCTTCTGATTTATTATCATTTACTAATTGCAGTTTTTGTCGTCATTTGACTCTCTGAGACCTGAAAGCTAAATGCCTACCTGTTAAAAATCAGCTTATTCGAGTGAACAATTTAGCTTAACATTTTAATTGTAGTAAAAGTAATAATAAAATAGAAAAAGCATAGTATTCACATAGTTCAAAGAGAAAATGCAGAATTCTGTGTTTCTAAGACCTTTTGACTCGTATTAGGTTTACAGCATGTCCAGAAATTAGACATCTTCTCATTTCTACCCCCACTGTGTTATATTGAAGGCAAAGCTGAAGCTTGAAAATTTGTAAGGCAACATTTTATCTATGATGCAGGAGAGACTCACCACATTTCTACAAGTTACAAATAGAATATGGGTTTCCCACTTCCTCTGAAATGTTTGTGTGGTTATCAAAGTGGAAGCCTTCACATAAGGACTCCCAATTGAGCACTAAATAGAACTTTCGAGCAACACAATCAATCATTGCCTTTGGTCCCTTCCGAAGGGAAAGCCCAAATTAGCCAGTGCAGCACAATTCAGCAGAAGCTCCGATCTGAACGGTGCTAGGGACCTAAGAGACTCCATTCCTGACAGAAATGTTTGTTTCCAGCTTGGGGTCTGGGTATTTCTGAACCACACACACATGGCAGGAATGAGTACCTATGCTGACCGAAATTATGTGGAAAACCCTCACATCTGACACAAAACTCGAGCTTTAGAAATTGTCAGTCCCTGGAGTGTCAGCAGATAAGAGGATGCCAAGGGAAGCAGGCAATCTGAGACAGGAGCCACCACGGGCTCTGTTTCCCCAAATTTAATGACAAATTTCAATCTAGATCTAACCAGATCAGTGGAAACAGGCTGTAGGTTTTTGTTCTTTCTGTTGGGGCCTGACTAAGATCTGGCCTTTGGTCTGTTTTCCTAACATATACCAAGTAGCTGTCACAGCCAACATCTTGCTGCACAGACACTGAGCTTTCAACGTTGAGGTATAATCTCAGGCCCAGGGAGATGTTAGAGGAGATCGTTTTGTGCAGTGGTCCCAGGAGCACCCTGTACTCTCCAGCTGTGACTACGGGGGAGAAACAAATGTCAGAGTAAATCGCAATGACCTAATGGGGACCCATCCTTAATAGCAGAGAAAGGGGCCATGGTGAAGACTTGTTATAATAGGCTGTTTAATTTCATTTGGAGAAACTGGACTTTCGACAGATGAACTTCTTTTCCCTTGGATTCATATTTATCTAACAGAGTTGTGGTTGGGAAATGATCCAGGATTCACAAGGTCAAAAAGTGACCTGGTTCACATACTGTAGACTCTTCCCATCTCACTCCGCAGCTTCCCCAGGCAGGTGGTCTGGTGGGCCGTCCGTACGTCCACTCCAAAAATGGTCACCCAAGGGACATATCAACCTCTTGGACTTGGCCCTTAGAGCTTCTGGCAGTCTCATCAAACTCAGGTTTCAGTTCCGGATAATCAACTTTCCCCTTCCCTGTTGCACTCCAAAGCTTGAAATCGTTCCAATGTGCCTGATGAATGAACATCTTGTTAATGCGTTGGGAATTGAGGCTATTAGTGAAATTACAAAAAATAATACATTGGATTTTTGTAATACCTTTTTTCATGAGAAAATATATTTTCATAGACAATCCAGTCTTTCTTCCATTATCACAAGAGTGAAAGAATAAAAGAATGTTGCATAAACCTGCTTAGCCTTATCTTTGAAATTAAAAAAAAAATCCATTTTAAAAAACAGATTATAAAGAAGTATTTCCTCCTTCTCCCGAGTCCCCTGGTTCCCTGGTATATAAATAAGACAATTTTCCCTGTCTGATACTCAGCCTTTGTGTTCTGTCGTCTGTGGTTTTGTTTTTATCCACATACTTATGGCTCAACATCGAAGATAATCTTAGTAGACATGAAACTAGCGCCTTTGTCTCACCTGCTCACTTTACCCCTGTCCTGGGTAGGCCTGCTCATACAGACTTCCCTGGGAACAATTTGCTGTGTAATAACCCACATAAAGCTCTCCAGTGTCTCCACAATTAAGAAGGCGAATGCTAGGGTGCGACTGTTGGACTCACCATTTTCCCTCTCTTGTATGTTTCAGAAATTGAGGCCAAGGAAGCATGTGACTGGCTCCGCGCGGCTGGGTTTCCGCAATACGCCCAGTTATATGAAGGTACGCTGGTCCTTCTCTTCGCTCTAACAAGAGAATAAATTCATAACGAATCTCATGTCTACTGTGGGGTGTTTTGACTTCCAAGTTTTTTTCTTGACCATCTTGCTTTGCTTTCTTTTTCCCTCAGCCTTTGCAGTGCCCAGGGCTTATCCCGATACCAATTTAGAAACGAGTATGGCTTCCCAAGCCTCATGCTACTTTCTCCTGCCCACTGCTGATTCTCATCTCCTCACCACAGACCCACACTCTCTGTTCCCCTTGCAGTGTTCTGCCATCAGCAGCTTTGCTGAAAGATTAAGTGACTTTTCCAAGGTTTTAAGGTGGAGGAGTCAGAACTAAAATCCCAGTCTCTTGATCCTTAATGGTGTAGTTTCCACTACAATGTACGCTGTGTTTGTAAACTCAAAATACTATGAGATTTAAACATGAAGAGTCTACAAATGGCTAAGAAGTAAAGTTAGCCATATGTATTGAAGAAATGCAACAAGCATAAGAGCAAATACTTTATAGAGCTGTGTGCTAGGTACTGTTCAAAGCACTTTATATATACTATTCATTTAACAGCCACGAGACCACCATAAGATAGGTCTTATAATTATCATCATCCCTGTTTTACAGATGAGGAAACAGAGGCCCAAAGAGGTTAAGTGACTTGTGCACAGTTCTACAGCTAGGAAGTGATAGAGCCAGGACTCAAGGCCAGGGCAGACAAGCTTCGGTGTCTGTGTTTCTCCCTTTTACTCACGCTTCCTCACTAGCAGCACAAGATGGTCTTCATCCTGCCACTGTCTGGAAGTCACTCACATTACTGTTTTCATCAGAAGGGCAATTTTTTCTATTTCCAACTCACACTCAGATTTAGATACCCTAATATTTATCTCGACTGGCAAGGTGTAGGTGGTACAAAATATAAGACGAAAAAGAGAAAAAAATGCCAAGATAATGATAATGAGCCAACATTGTAATATTTGACCTTGGCCTCTATTCCAGTGATCTCCAGATTGTTACCTCCATAAATGAGGTACCCAAAATTAACACCATGTTCTGAATATTGCCTGTGACCTTCAAAGTTGGCAGGAATAGTCTGGTGGAGAAAAGTTATGGTGTTGGGATTTCTTCTTTTTTTTTGAATGGAATAACTTGTTTGGGTATTTTACTGATATTCCAAAGTGATGCAAGATTTTGCTACAAAAGAAAACATTTGAGACCATTGAGCTTTGGGTATTTTTTGAAATTTTCTTTGTGAAGGAAAAAAAAATCTGCTAAACTTAGTATTTCATAAAATCATCAGAATAGAAGTCAGTGACCTACACCTTGGGTGGATGGCAAGAGTGTAAACGCTCTTCCCCAAGTCCACATCAGCCTGTGATTGTGATGAGGCTGAGCTATAATAACACAAGCACTAATAGTATTCAATCCTGTTGAGGTCAAGCGCTTGATCTCATATTTCACACTTATGTTGTACTCTTAAAAGCATTCATTGTATTTAAAATTGCCTACTCTCTTAAACGTTACCAACAATGGTGATGGGCAGCAACTGCTATTAAAATCAGTGGCTTGCACAGACCCTGATGGCCTGAATATGTTGGTGCCTATTTGGATAAAACAAGACGCATAAACCTTTTCATCCCTCTCTTTCTCTTTCAGATTCACAATTTCCTATCAACATTGTGGCTGTCAAGAACGATCATGATTTTCTTGAAAAGGACCTTGTAGAACCTCTTTACAGGTAAATCATGTGAGCTATTTTTGTTTCTTTCCATTGTTCAGTCTCCGTAGGTATCACTGTATTGAGGGGCTATTTCTACAATTCAGTCAGTATTTATTGAGTGCCTACTATGTGTGAGACATGGGTCCAAGTTCTAAGTGTACTATAGCAAGCATGATCAGTTTGTGTTTCGATGGAGCTTAAATTCTAGTAGGTGGCTTCAGACAATAGATTAAGAAAAAGAGAAAGGAGAGAGAGAGAGTGAGTGAGAGAGAGAGAGGGAAAGGACATTTCAGAGAGTGTTAGTGCTATGCACAAAGTAAAACAAGATGAAGACACAGACAGTGATTGTGGGGCATGGATGGGTTAGTAGGGGAGACAGCATTGGCAGCCACAGCACATGTGATCAGGGAAGGCTCTGAAAAACTCCACGAGTATGTCGAGCTTGGCTGTGTTTTTTGCAGTCAGGTGATTATATCCTCAAACTGAACTACATAAGCTTAAGTAATTATATCAGCAAGCTGGCATATTTGAGCTTTTGCTATGATAAATGTATGATAGACAAAGATGTATACATGAATAATTTTCTTCCCTTAAAAATGACATATAGTCCAATTGAAGAAACCTAGCTGAAGAAATGAGGTCTGAATATATGAACAAATAAGTAACAATGACAATTTGGGTAATAATAAAAGATCCAACAGGATCTATATCCCTGAACAATTAAATGCTGCATGAGAGGTAGTATGTGTCTGTAGACATTTGAAGCTTCCTAATGAAAGTCCTGTAGAGAGAGATCAGAGCTGGAAATAAGTATTAGTCATGGGGGATGAGTCATTTTACCAAGGCCATACAGCTAGGTAGGGACCAAAATGACCTTAAAATCTAGTCCTTGTAACTTTCAATCCAATACTCTTTCTCGTACATTCTGCATTTGGCATAGAAAGGATGGTGATTTAAGGGAAAAGTAATGATGAGCAACTTTGTCAATATAGGCAAGACTGAGGTATGTTACAATAATGTGTCAATAATCTCATTTTAGGCTTGCTGGTTCTCAGATGTATATGTTTTTGTGTCTACAATCTGGTCGTTCTGTGGTTCCTATATGAAGAGAAAATAGATTTGTGTTAACAAATGATCTCTTAATGTTCAAGAAAACAACACTGTGGGTTTGCTTAAGTGGGCAGAAGAGCAAAGAACTCTTCAAATCATAAATTACAGGAACAGGCTATTTGGACAAGAAAATAAACAGGCACAAGATGCTATTTGTGAGAGTTTATGAGATGAATGGATGATTTAGTTGTGATTCTTTAAAGGTAATGGATTGGAAAAGCAATGCCTTCCTCGTCTGCCTGTCTATGATACATGCCAAGCAGGAGCGGATTCCTCCTCCTAAGCATTCGTTCTACTCGGAGCTGTTCAATCAGTACTTCATCCTGAGTTCACCCTCTTAGTTTTAACCAAGTGTATTTTTTGCCAGTTGTCATTTGTTAAAAAGAAATATTTTATTTTTAAATTGCATTATTACATTATCTTTTTCCCATTGAATTTTTAAAATTATGTTTTCTTTAAATTGAGATATAACATACATAAAGTAAAATTCGCCGTTTTCAGTGTACAATTCTTGGAGCTTTGACAAATGCCTACAGCCATGTAACTGTTACCACAGTCAAGATACAGAACAGCTCCATCACCCTCCAAAATGTGCCAGTTCCTCCTATATCTTATATATGGAACATATAATATATGTCATCATCAGCTTCTACCTCTACTCCCAATCCCCGGAAAGAGCTAATTTTTGTGTGTGTGTACCTATAGTTTTGCCTTTTTCAGAACGTCATACAATTCAAATCAAACAGTCTGTAGCCTTTTCAGTCTGACTTCTTTCACTTGATATAATATATTTAAGATTCATTTATGTTGTTATGTGTTTCAGTAGTTCCTTTCTATTTCTGAGTAGTAATCTATCGTAAAGAGTTTGTTTATCCATTCACCAGTTGAAGGACATTTGGATCGTTGCCAGTTTGGGTGATTATAAAGCCACTCTAAACAATCATATTCAAGTTTTTGTGTGAGCATAAGTTTTTATTTCTTTTGGATAAAATCCTAGGAATGAGATTGTGGTATCTATGTGATAAGTCTATTTTAACTTTATAAGAAACCACCAGATTTTTCCAGAGTGATGACACCATTTTGTATTCCCACCAACAATATATGGGAAGTTCCAATTGCTGCACCTCTTTGTCAGCGTGTGGTATTGTCAGTTTTCATTTTGTTTTGTTTTGTTTTTAGACATTCTAGTAGATGTCCAGTGTTATCTCTTTGTAATTTTAATTTGCATTTTCTTAATGACTATTAATGTTGACGATCTTTTCATGTCTCATTTGCCATCCATATATCTTCTTTTGCAAAGTAGCTGTTCACCTCTTTTGTCTATTTTTAATTGTATTGTTTGTTTTCTTACTGTTGAGTTTTGAGAGTTTTTACATGTTCTAGATATACATCCTTTGTCAGATATGTGTTTTGTAAATATTTTCTGCCAGTCTGTAGCTCATCTTTTCAATCTCTTAACAGTGTGTTTCAAAGAACAAAAGTTTTGAATTTTTCTGAAGTCCAATTAATCTATTTTTTCCATGCTTTTAATGTCATATCTGAGAAATCTTTGCCTAACATAAGGTCACAACTATTTTATTCTATTGTTTTTCTTCTAGAAGTTTAATATATTTATGCTTTATATTTAGGTCTGTGATTCATTTTGAGTTCATTTTTGTTAAAGGTGCAAGCTATGAGTCAAGATTCATTTTTTGCATAACAATGTCCAATTGTTTCAGCTCCATGTTGAAAATTGTACTGTCTTCACTAAATTGCCTCTGACCATATATGCTTGAGTCTATTTCTAGATTCTCTGTTCTTCTTTATTTTTCTTTGTGCCTATCTTTTCATCAATATGACACCCTCTTGACTACTTAGCTTTAAGTAAATTTTGGAATCCAATAGTGTGAGTCCTTTAACTTTGTTTTTCTTTGCCAGGATTCTTTTGGCTATTCTAGTGCCTCTGCCTTTCCATATAAATTTTACAAACAACTTGTCAATATTGTCAAGACCTATTTTAAAAACCCCACTAGAGTTTTGATTTGGATTGTATTGAATCTATGTTTGGGAAGAATTGGTATTTTAATAATATTTAGCCTTCATATTAATAAACATAGTATATGTCTCTATTTAGGTCTCCTTTGATTTTTGTCAACAGCAATTTGTAGTTTTCAGCATGTGGATAGTAAAGATTAGTTGTACCTAGGAAGTTCATGCTGGTGGTGCTATTGTAAATGGTATAGTTTTTTATCATTTTAATTTCCAGTTGTTCATTGCTAGTACATAATGCTTTTTTGTTATATTGCCCTTGTATACTGCAGTCTTTCTAAACTCATGCATTAGTTCTAGTAGCTTTGGTTTAGTTTCCTTAAGAATTCATGTCTCAGCTGTTAATGGAAGATTACATTTTTTAAACCAAAAACAAAAATTCTATTACATATTTTTAAATGGGGATTGCAGAGGCAAACATTGTCTCCGATTGTGCAGCTCTATTCACAGGATGATGTATGTGGCTTAGTGGGCCAAACTTTGACTCTCAGACATGTGGGTGGTAAATCCTTATCTGCTGATGGCTGCATGTGCTCTGAGATGCCTTGACTAAGTTATAGGCTTTTCCATCAAAGTCTATGCTTTAATGACAACAAAAAAAAGTCTTTCAGACATATTATAGGAATGAGCCAGTACAATTAATATGAAATCATTTAGAGATATAAAGTTTCTAGTGTCAGAAAAGTCAGGAAGTCTTCTCCTGTAGAGCCCATGAGCCATCATGATGCAGCCCATACATACATACCCTGTAAGGCATTACTGCATCAACATGGGGAAGGGCTCCAATGCGAGACACCGCAGCACTCTTGGTAAGGGCCCAGCTTGGGTAAAAATGGTTAGAGTGGCAGAAGGTTGTTGTAAGTGGAATAATTCTTACCGGAGCTATGTCTCCAAAAATATTGTGAAGCAAGAAAAACATGTGGCTGGAGGTGTGTGAACTGAGATTCTCGAGGCGTGGGAGCTGTGGGTAGAACTGAGGCCAAAGGAGTAGTTGCGCCTGGGGTGGATCAAAGGAAGCAGGCGGAGTAGGTAGACAGACAGAGCTGTCTTGGCTAAAAAGTGTGGAATTTCTTTCCCTTCCTTGTAAGTTTCACCAAGACAGATTTCCCGAGTTGCAAATAGTGGAAAGCAGACAGAGGGAAGATCTCCTGCCCGAGGGGAAGGACAGTACTTTTAAAACTTTGTGATTGATGAGTGGTTCATTAGACACTCGCCCACTCAGATGGGAAGTCACGATTGATGCCAAGAGAGCAGTAGAGGGTTGTGATTTTATTCGTTTTCTTCCTCGTGCGCCGTAGAGTTACAGAGATGGAGCTGGCTCCGTTTTATTTTTAAAGCTTTGCAGGCTCTATATTTCACCTACATATTTGAAATGCTGAGCTAATGCAGGTCATAAGGGGAAACACATCCAGAGGACAGGTAACTTCTGCCAGATAGACAAAGGAAGACCAGAGAGCTGAAGAGCTCCTGAAAATGTCAGGCACCGTAAGAATTGACCTCCCCTTTGGTTTTTTGCAAGTGTATCTTTTGTGTAGGTAGTTAATGCTCTAGGTCCCAATTTGCTCTTGGAGAGTTGTTAAACACTGTTACCTTTTTTGATTGGTTTGGATATATATGTTGTATTAAGGATATGATTGGCAGAAGGGCCTGGCCCTGAATGTGTGTATGTGTAGCTTTCTCTTTCTTTTTTCTTTTTATTTTTTGTGGCTCTCATCCAGGCCCCACAAACTAGACAGGTTTGCTGTCTGGGCTGAAGGTGTGACCTCTAGAATGACAGTTGTGTCTGTCCATTGCTCCAGCAATGTTGACAGGACCAGCACATAGTAGGCACTCGGTAAATATTTGTTACTGCAAGGCAGGAGGGTGCACCCTCTATTATTTTAACAATCATAGTTATAATTCTGATGTTTTCAACTGAATTCTTAACTGAAAAATATTTTCTCCTGTGAGTCATAAAAAGCTAATTGCACATGTAAGTACCTAGGTGAGCTAATTGAAACTGTCACTATATCAGAATGTAGGATAGCCAAGGTTTGAAAATAGCTTGCAGTTTGTCATCTTTAAGACCAATTGCAGCAAACCAAAGCTCCTGAATGAAATTTTTTAAAGGAAAAGCAATACGTTCTATTAGCATTTTGGTTTGCAGTATTTGTTCAGGCTGCTGACATAGGGCCTTGATGCTTAAGATGACATCTGAATTTCTAATTCAATGTTAAGCCAGTATAAACCATTTGCATAATTTGTATTATTAATAAATACTAGTTAATTATAGCGTATGTAAAACAAGGGCATTCACCTTGTTCAGTACTGCTTGTTGGAGCTATGGTATTTGTTAGGATTATACGAGGATCTAATCATTGCCCTTCATATTTTAAAGGATAATAAATGACAATTATTTTCCTATGGAGCAGGGAAGTACTGACAAGAACAATATTTACAATTTACCTCTATGCACAAAGGCCTATACTTGATTTGGGTATGTTAAATAACATTAACTATATTAGATTATGGTAGTCTTTGTGAATATTGATCATATATTTTAAACATTTCCTTTTAGAATATTTATCACAGAAAATGTACAGTATTATATCTTATATTATTATGCCACATAATAATATGTGACAATAAACTGGATTATTGAGTCCTTGACAAGTCATTGGGATGATGTAATGACCACTTCTACCTTTAGAATCCTGAGTCTATAAATAAATACAAATCCTAATACACAGTTATTTTATTTCTTTAAAAACACCTACAAAGTACTCACCATGTGCCAGACATTGCTCTTAAGCATTTGACAAATATTCACTCATAGAATTCTCATAGCAACCCCATAAGATAGGCTCTAGCAACATTCCTGTTTTACAGGAGGAAACTGAGGCACAAAAGTGTGAAATAATTTGCCCACTAACAGCTAAGTAAATGGTAGTAGGAATTACCCAGACAAGAACACATGACATTTTGATGTGGCTGGTTTGAACTTTTAGCTTTTATTTTTTTTTTTAACTAAATGAATGTGCAGGAAAGGCATCTTCATCCCCAGCCCCAGCCCGCACTGTTAACCTCACTCCAGTGCTAGCCTGTTAGAGTGGGGCCGGGCTTGGGGTACAGTCAGGAAAGGACATGGTAGGGTCACAGATAGGGGATTTCTCTGGTATATATTGTTTTGTATAAAACATTGACCTTCTCCAACCAGCTACTCAAGATAACTTTTATATGCCTAAACTTTCAGGAAGAATACACAAGAAGCTACAAAATCAGCAGGCAATTGAGGGGAAGAGAGGGACCTTATATTTAGAGTTTCTCACTTCTCTTTATATACATTTTTGTGCATTTGTATTGCATCATTAAAAACATTAGCAATGTTTTAAAAAACACCTTGCTTGCCAGATGATCATGGCTGACATTTAGTGAGTGTTGTGAGTAGCGTAAGCCGTGTGCTCAGCTCTACTTACATTGAACGCTCAGGTGGCGGTGTTGTTACTCAGGATTAAGAGCGACCAGACCCCTCCTGGTTTGAGCAGTTGGTGGTGGAGATGCCCTTCCGTGAGGCAGGGAAGCACCTGGAGGAGGAAGAGGGCCTGGGCGGGGCTGGAGGGGAGATGTGGAGAGGGCTGAGAAGCCGGAGTGAGGCGGAGATGTCCCAATGTGGTGGGGCACATGGGCCTGGAGCTTGGCCTCAGATGGACACAGATGTGACACCATCAACACATGAGGGTCTGGAGGTCCTGAGAGTGGGTGAGGTCACCCGAGAAGAGCAGAAAGAGGGAGCAAAGTAAGAGAAGAGGACCAAGAATGGACGCTGGGGAAGGGAAGGGAAGGAGCCCCAAAGGCATCAGTGTGTGTGTGTAGGGGGGTCCATCTGGGCCCTTCCCACCAGCCTACTTTTGCTTTGCTTTCAGTGTTTGAAACACTCTCAGAAATCTCCAGCCATGACCCTTACTTCAACTTGGACTAGTTCTCACTAGAGAAATTGTCTGGATCGGATGCAATTGTTGTAAACAGTTAAGAAGCTAAGTAAGGACACCCCATCCGATTTTTCCCATACAAGCATATATGAATATAAAATTTGTCTGAAATTGTACAAACTAAAGAAGTCTAAGAAAATCTGGACTTCTTTTTTTTTTTTTTTTTTTTTTTGGATTCTTTACCCTTGGCCCACTTTGGCCATCATCCTTTATTGATTGGACAAGAGAGCTTATGCTCTTCCTTAAAACCTTGGTCAGTAGAGCATATCACTTACCTAAAATTATTTTCTTATACAAGCGACAATCACACAGTTCCACACATGTGTTCTCTGCCTGGACAACATGCACATACTTAATTTTCTTTGTATAACTAGACCAGTTGATGCTTAACTGCTTTTCCCCCACATCTCAGCCAATGTCAGTGGCAGTTGTTGGAGGGTATATGGCTGGAACAGAGGTCGTATCCCTGCTGCAGCTTGACCGTTGGATAGAATAGCCAAAGGCAAGAGCTCCATTGAGCAGAGGCATGGCCTTCCCTTGGCTCCAGGGTGGCAGGTGGCAGCCACTTGCTGACTTCCGACTACACTCTTTTTGTTTTTTGACCCCTCAGACATCATAAAACTCTCCTGGTAGATGGCCTGTGATTTTTGAAAGGCCCCACCCGCACAGAGCTACATACCAGCACTGTCTGTTTGGCATAGCATGTCCACCCTGCTCTCAGAACCTGTATTTTCCTACACCCCGCCAGTGTGAAGACCTTTCCCAGGCCCTGCCGCTGCAGCCCAGAGAGGAGGAGCTGCCCCCTGACTCACTGGCCTCTGATCCCTGGGTTGGGAACACATCTTCAGTGACTTTTGGTTCCTGGATGTCTTTGAGGGCCTCTCCCAGAACACGCCCCAGCAGACAGGGCTAGATACCTACTGCCCCGGACACAGGAGCGAGGGTGAGAAGTTCAGGCTGCTGGGCTGTAATCAGAATCGTCTGCAAGAGATGAACTTGTACCCCTGGTTGTTATTCCTCTCATGCCTTTGCCAGAAATATTAGAAATATCACAGGAAACTGGCCATTAAATCAGTAAGGGTGACCTCATGACCAATCTGAAGTCTGGCAGCTTAGATGTCAAATATGGGAATCTAAAACATGAGGAAAGAAAGGGCCCTATGGTTTCCTGTACATCCATGGGCAGAGGACCGCTGGGTGTCTCCCCCAGGTTTCTGTTACGGCGTGGACTCCCCAGCCTGCGCAGCACACAGCCGCCTGGCCGTCTTCTGGCCCTTCTGCCTGATCTCTCCGCTCCTGCACTCCTGGCTGTCCTCCGGGACCTTGGGCATCCTCTCTCTCTGGTCCTCCCTCCTGTGTGGGGCAGCCTGTGTGCAGCTCCATTTTCTGCTGACCACACCTCACTCCCATTATGGTCTGCTGGGCATACAAGGGACTTTCTACCAGTTTCCAAGTGCTCGGTAGCAGAGACTGTATCTTAGTCAGTTGCACATCATGGGTGCTTGATGTCTCCCAGCCTTACCCTGAGCAGGACTTCAATGAATGCGACATTGAACTGGAACCTGAAAGACAATAACCTGCCCATTCACAAAGGATTTTTATCACATCTTCATGTTAGAAGATGTGATAAAATCCCTAAATCAAAATACCCTAAATCACTCTGCTTTTTAGCTAGACTTCTTAAAAGAACGCGCTGTGCCCACTGTCCTCAGTTTCTCAGGGTCCACTCTCCCCAGTCCCCTCTCCCAGGCTTCTGTCCTGTCTGCACCTTTACTAATACTGCCCTTGCCAAATGCTAAATCCAAAAGGGTTTTTTTAGGATTTATATCACTTGCTGTTCCTTAAATATTTGATACAGCTAACCAAGTGCTCCCTCCTGTTTTGAATGCTCATTCTTGGCTACCACGACACCACCTTCAGGACATCCTTGTTCACTTCCTACATCTCTGACTGCACCTTCCAGAGCCTGGTCCCCTTCCTCGGGCCTGGCCCTGACCACTGGAATTCTCCAGGGTCCTGAATCCCCTCTGGATGGTTGGCTTTAATTATCATGTATCTTCCATCTAGTTCATCTATACGCAGACCATGCGCAAGTGGGTCTGGAAGTCATAGGGCTCCTAAAATTTAATATATCCAAACATGAGCTCATTATCTTCCCCATATCGTCGCTCTCTACCGACTTCCCTATTTCACTGTTTTCTACGTTTAATGGGACATTCATAAAAGCCTGAAATCTGGGAGTCGTCCTCTGTTTCTCCCTCTCTGCAGCTTCCCCATGAACCCATGGCCGAGTCTTCATCTTCACCCAGACAACCCCACTCCTATTGCTCTCTTCATCTCTTCGCCATCTCTCACCTGGACTGTTGGAACAGTCTCCTGTTTCTCTTCCATTCCTTCTTCATCCTGCCGCCAGTTACATTTCTAATATGCAAATCTAAGATTATACTCCTATCTAATATCCTTCAATACATCCCCACTGCCCACAGATTGCTCCTCACAGCTTCAACTTGACCCTTTGTGATCTAGCCCCTGTCTACCTCTCCAGCCGTATTCCATGCACATACAGGCAGTTCCTGGACTATAGCATTCTATTCCATGCCTGTTTCTTTTGCCTGCAATTCTCCTAGCCTAGGCAGCAAATTTCTCTTAGGCCTTCAGAGGCCTGTTCAAATATCACCTCCTTTGGGGGCTGTTGTCCTTCTACTCTCAGGAAGTGAGTTGCTTCTTCTCTTATTTATCATGTTTGTATCCCACATGGGACCATGAGATTCTCAAGGGCAGGAACCGCACTTGCTCACCTCTGTACTCCCAGCACCTAGCCTGTTCGAGCACATAGCGCACTGTCAGATGAAAGCATCTCGGCTCCTTCTCTTCTTAATTGACTTTCCTATTAGAACCTGAAGTTTCACTCTTAAAATGAGACTGCTGACTATTTCCACCTTACTAGTCTATTAGCCCTTTTAAAGGATTCTGAAGACAATGGTAAAATTTAACAGGTTCTGACGGCAATATCATGTGGACACTTCTGAAAGGGTCAAACTGTTTTGCTTGCGTTAACACATGAATTCACTTTACTCAACGCACAAAGAGGACAGACTTCGTCATGTGTCATGGGCTTTCTCCTTCCATGGAAAAAGTGGAGAGGGGATGGAAACAGCCATTCATTTAACAGCCTGTGCTAGGTACATGACGTGTGCTCTCATTTTCTGGGCCCTCCTAAAATTCTTCTTGGGTGGGCGGGAGCGGAAAATTCACTGAGCAGGAAGAAGTTCTAGCTCAGCTGCCAACTAATGCATGCCTCCCTTGAGCAAGTGGTCTTCTCAGAGGCTTTGTCTCCTCATCTGAAAATAAAAGTGTCAGTCCAAACGGTCCCTAGAGTGGGCCAAGTGCTAACGTTTTCTTAGCAAACATTTGCTGAGTGGATTCGCTCTGAGCCAGCACCTGTGCTAGACATTAGGGATGCAAATGAAATGCAGCTCGCAGCCCGCCATACTCAGTGTTGGAGAGTAATTCTGTTATTCTGACTCTTCAAGGTCTATTGTAACTACTTAAAGTCAATCACTGATGATACCTGTATAAACAAAGTATGTTCAGTTAAAAAAGAAAAACCTACAGAGCCTGTCATGTAAAAAACTTCCTTCTAGGATTTGTGGGGATTGGAATAAATTATAGTCCTGCCTCAAACAAGGCTCTAATCCAGTGGAGGACACACCATTCATGCAGCAAATAAAATAAATTTTATATTCAAAACTTGTGTCCATGCAGAAACATTTTTCCAGGCAACCAGAATTAGACTAACTCAGATTATCTGAGGATTTTGTATTAGTTATGATTAAGTTAGTGGGAAGCAAATACCAATGCTAAATATCTGTCCAAAATGCAGATTGGCTTCACTCACACCAGAATTTCACAGTGATTTTTTTTAATAAAGTACAATGAATGACTTCTGCTATTTGACATATTCTTTTATTTGAGACAGCCAGATCTTAAAAAGGCATTTGTGTCTATCTAGGATACGTGTTTCATCGAGTTTGTATTCTTGCAGAATATAGCCATTGTTTATTTTACCTTGTGCAAGATAAATCCCAGGCCAGTGCTACGCCATGCCAGGAATGTGTGCCTAGTTTAGGACAACCATAGAGAGTATTTTCCTCTTTGGCTATGGCAAGATTCAGAAGAGTTGGATGGTTGTTTGTACCCCAAATTTCTTTTTCTTTTTTTTCAGGGGGGAGGCCAAGCTGGTTTATTATTTCCAACTCCTCAGCAGTGTTCCAGGTTGGCAACCACTCCCTTCCCTCTTGTCTTTCTTTCGAAAACAGCCCTTAGCATCTTCTTTGCCATCTTCATTCTTTCTCTAGCTCTTCCGTGTGTTCCATTTGTTCCTGTCCTCGTCTTCCTAGACATAGGGAAACCATCTTACCTACACAAAGCCACTGCCTTGACACTGTCTTACCTCTATGAAGATCATACCTAAGAATATTTATTTTTTATTTTTTATTTCAGAATATTATGGGGGTATAAACACTTTGATCATATAAATTGCCTTTGCACTGCCCGAGTCAAATCTACAATCGTGTCCACCCTCCAGACAGTGTGCATCTCACCCATTACGTGTGAATTTACCCATCCCCACTTTCCCCTCCCACCTGCCCGATCCCCGATGAATGTTGCTTCCATATGTGCACTAAGTGTTGATCAATTAGTACCAATTTGATGGTGAGTACATGTGGTATTTGTTTTCCCATTCTTGTGATACTTCACTTAGAAGAAAGGGCTCCAGCCCCATCCAGGATAGTACTAGAGGTGCTAGTTCACCATTCTTTATGGCTGAGTAGTACTCCGTGATATACATATACCACATTTTATTAATCCTCTCATGTATTGATGGACACTTGGGTTGTTTCCACATCTTTGCAATTGTGAATTGTGCCACTATAAACATTCGGGTGCAGGTGTCTTTCTTACACAGTATCATTTGCTCTTTTGGGTAGATGCCAAGTAATGGGATTGCTGGATCAAATGATAGTTCTACTTGTATCTCTTTAAGGTATCTCCATATTGCTTTCCATAGAGGTTACACTAGTTTGCAGTCCCACCAACAGTGCATGAGTGTTCCTATCTCTCCACATCCACGCCAACGTTTATTGTTTTGGGACTATAGAGTCATGTTAATGTGTCGGGTTACCAAAGATACAGGGCAACTTACCTGTGAGAGAAGAGGGAGAAGGGAAGATGATTTCTGGTCAACGGACCAGGCAGCACTTAAGGCACAGGTTTGGGGAAAGGATATGGCATTTTCAGAGAAAGGGTAAAAGGGTAAAGGTAGGGACTGAGGCCTGGAGCTAGATTGTGTCAGCCTTTGTGTGCCAGTCAGAGTACTTTGGACTTCAGCCTCTCTTTCTCTTTACATAATTCCTGAAGCTTACAAGCAAATACATTTTCTAGGCTTTTGCCAGCCCCCCACACACTAATCTGTTTAGTTTATTTGTCAAACAGGCCAAAAAATAACAAAACAAGTTATTTTTAAGCTTGTCCAGAGAAACAATGTGAAGCCAGGACCAAATGGGATCAAAACCCTGGTCTGCCTTCTAGGTCTCCTGATGTTGATGAAAATGGGGAGAGGAGCGAATGTGAATGAAGTAACTCAAAAATAATGAGACAGATTCCAGACATCTGGACAAGCCTCAGGTAAATCAATATGCAGACTATGTCCTGTTTGCTCTGGCTTTTACTTTACCTACAGGTCTAGAGATTGGGTGAGAAGCAAATGTTTGTTCACCAAAGTATATTTATCCACTGACCTCCAGAATATTTTCAGGGATGGTTGCAGTTCCATTGAAAATATGCAGGCCACAACACATTAGCTTCAAACCACACAGAAATTCTCATGTTTCTTCCCAATAGTACTCCTTCTTTCCCATATTTTATTTGGGTGCATGTATTAATAATTATCAGCCTTTCAACTCCCCCTCCTCATATGTGTGAGGCTTCCCATGGACAAAGCCCTCTCACAACCACTGGGTTCTTTGACAACCCTGAAAGGGAAGTAAAGAGGTGAATTCAGTTCCTTGTTTTGCAGAAGAAACAAAGTCTCAGAGATGAACTTACCCCCAACTAAGGAAAGGAGGTAGAGCAAGACTCCAACCAAATTCAGTGCTGTTGCTACCGCTCCAGTTCCTATTAGGAAATGTAATTAAATGAGTACTAAAGCCACATGCTTTGTGAATACTCATTAACAACACTTTAATTGACATACCTCACAGTTAATTTCCATTTCCTGCATATTTTCTCCATTCTCAGTGTTCTGAGACCCTGAGACCCAGAGGAATCACACTGAGCCATTGCTCTGGCCATTGTTACATATTTCCACTTTGAGCCACAATCTCAATAAAGGTCTTTCTTACCCTGCAAAACAGGGCTCTTCAGGGAGAGAGAGAACCCTTGGAAGTGCATGGTGAGTTGAATAGCATTTATGCCTATGGCTCCAGGAGCTGGAAATATAACAAATAATTAAGTTATTTTTTCTCACAAGATAAAACAGCCCTTGTAGCTTCTGCCTTTAGCTGCTTCTCTTTGATAACTGACTTTCTCTTTGTTTGCCTAATCTAAGGGGATGAGCCTCAGGGCTCTGTTCTTCTCTAAATGCTCTTTCTCTGTGTGTCTTGTATCTCTGTCACTCTATGTATGTATTTCTGTCTTTAAGAGATCTAATCTCCTTTGTGCTGAGACTCCTACATGTCCTATATGGTTCCAAGCCACGTACATTTTGAATACTCACAAAACGCTATGAGGTAGGTGTGTAGTATTATTATCCTTTTTAACAGATGAAGAAACTAAAGCCCAGTGACATTAAGTTACTTGCCTGAAGTCACACAGTTTGTAAGTGGTGGATCTGAACCGAAGAAGTCTGATTCTAGAGCCAGTCTACTAAAGCATCATCCATTTTGTCTTGCTTTTAATTTCAACACTCAAGCTTATCGGAATGTTATCAGCAGATTAAGCCATTGTGTTTAGTGCCTACTAAATGCCAAGCACTGCACTGGACAATATCACATACCCTTTTCATATAACCCTTGCAGTACCCTGAGAATGGCCTCCCACTTACAGAATTAGATAATTCTTATGACTCGAATACGAAAGCATTGTTACATGTCATGACATTTCCCCTGGGGGAGGGTCTCACCAATGTCAGTCTGTAATGACCTGTCCAAAGCAGGGCAGAGTTGAATTCTCTAAGTGTGGAAGGACAAGAGCTCTATTCCCATCCCCTTTTAAAGAGTTGCAGGATAAGCTGATGCCTTATTATAAATTAGGATAAAGGTGGGAAGAGGGCCCTTAGGGGAATCATGAAACCAGCAAAAGGACTTGTTTTTTTAAAAGTGCTTTACATTGATAGAAAGAGACGTGTGTCTATATGGGTGTGTGTGTGTGTGTGTGTGTGTATAATTTAACTTATTTAAAGGGTCTTTATAAAGGAACTTATTTAAAAATCCTTATCTAGAGAGATATTTTAAAGGACCACATTAAATGTTCTGGGGAGTGGCCAGATAAATGTGGTATAACTGTAACAGATATTATGCAGCCATCAACAACCAGGATTTCAAAGAATATTTAGCAACAAGGGAAATGCCAATTTTATGATGTTAAGTGAATAAAGGAGGACACAAAATAATATAAAAATACGATCTCAATTGATCTAGTACCTCTTATACTTTCCTGGACTAAACTCAGGCCCATCATCCAAAGTGAGGCACCACGAGAGCAGAAGAACGGGATCCACTTGTACTCGCCATCAAATTGGTACTGACTGATCAACACTAGGGTGATCACATGGCAGTAATACTCTGCAGGGATTGGGGGGATGGGGGGCGAATCTACAACTAGGGGACACAGGGAGCACTGAAGGGAGGGAAGGGCACGCCTTTAACCTGCATTTGGGGAAAGCAAAGACATAAAGTGTAACTAGAATGTTTGTACCCTCACAATACCTTGGAATAATAATAAAAAAAAAAAAGAAAAGAAAAAACAGAATGCGCACACACACACACACACACACACACTCAGAAAAGGGCCTAGAAGGATATGCACCAGAAATGTTAACTGTGATTGTCTCTGGGTGGTAGGATTATGGATTGTTTTCCTTTGCATATATTTTGTTCTCTATCCTTTCAAAGTTTTCTGTTCTGAGCATGTGTTACTTCTATAATAGCAAGGAAAAGGAAAAATATTTTCCAGGAAAACAAAGTTCGAGTGTGCATTTTTGTATGGGAGTGGGGGTAGAAAAATACCAACAGGAGACAAAGAAAATAGGATGGTTCTTAATGCTAGTAGACAGGAAGTTGGAAGAGAAGGAATAAAGCCTAAGTTAGCTCATTGAAAGGTAGAAGTAGCTGTTTAGAAGAGTTGAGGCTACTTTGTTGCTTTTCAGAAGGCGCTTAAAACCAGAAATGGGTATATTGGAAATGATTTTTCTGTATTTGTATGGTCCGTTAGTCATAAGGGAAGGGTTGAGGAGAGAGGGAGTGGGTGTCTGGGTAAGGTGGTAGCAGTGGGAAGTACAGTGAAGGAGACTCAAACACGAGTTTAACCTTAGGGCAAGGATTTCGTTTTAGCAATTTATCATAAACATCATTCCAAGTTATTTAATATCTTTATTTTTGAAACTTTTGACAGTAATTTTTAGGTACACAAATAATATCTTAATACAGTCTACTTATAAAAATTAATACAGACAAAATTTACAGATAAAATTAATGTCTTCTTTGATCGCCTGTCCCACTGCTATCACAGTCTTGGTCCCTTCTCCCATTCCTCAGAAATAACCACTATTATCATCTGTTGTATATTCTTATAGGTGGATCTCTAAAGATTTGTATACAACATATGAATTCACAGGATATATATGACATTATTTTGAGTGATAGGTATGGTGCTTATTTTCTAAACAAATAGTATACTGTACATTAGATATCTAGACATAGTCCAATCATCTATTCAATTCTATTAATTTAATACATGATATTGTGTAGTATAGATGTATCAATGTTTATTCAACCATGTCACTATTGATGCAGATTTAAGTCATTTCCAATTTTTCACTGTTACAAATAGCATGGAGTATTTTTGTTATGCCTCTTTGTGCATATTTGTGGGAATATTTCTTTAGGAGAGACACCAAGGAGAAAAATAGTAGGTTATTGGATGCATATTTTATTATTTTAGCTTTTATTATGAAAAATTTCAAATATGTGTAAAATATACAAAATTTCATAGCAAACCCCCATGTGTACTAAACTCAGCTTCAACAATTATCAACACATGGCCAGTCTTATTTCATTTATACTCCATTCACTCTCCCCCCAATATACTTTACATTATTTTTAAGAAAATCATATCATTTGGATGCATATTCTAAAATTTAGCATATACTAAAAAATTGCCTCCAAAATGGCTGTACCAGTTTTAACTTTCATCAGCAGTGTTTAAGAGTACCTATTTTCCATATTTTTGCCAATCAAAATTATAAAACTTTAAAATTTCTATTAATCAATAGGAGTATTTCATTGTTTCAATTTACATTTCTCTGACTGTTAGTGAAATTAGGCATCATTTCATATCTTTATCAACCATTTTTCTTTCCCTTTCTATGAATCATATGTTCAAATTCTTTGCTCATTTTTCCATTTTGGTTGACTTTTTCCCCCAGTTTCCTATTTTTTTGGTGTTTTTAAATCACATTAGATGTTTATAAATGAAACACCACTAAATTAATATGTACAATGTTAGCTTGTATTAGCATTTTGAATGTTATTGGGCAAGAGGACTTTTCTAGCATCCATTTTATTCATGTATTTGTTGAATGCCTACTATCTGCCAGACTCTCAAGGATACAATGTTGAGCAAAAGAGAGAGAGTTTCTGTCCCATTGAAACTTATAATCAGCCGAGCGGGGAAGACAGACATTAGTTAAACAATCACATATATAAATATATAATTATAAACATTTAGAAGTATTGTAAAAATAAAGTACATTGACCAAAATACTTGAGGTGGGCCATGGGGTAGACTGGAATAGAGAAATGCTGGGTAGCAGATGCTGTCATTTAAAAAAAGGACCATAGGGCCGGGCGTGGTGGCTCACACCTATAATCCTAGCACTCTGGGAGGCCGAGGCGGGCGGACTATTTGAGTTCAGGAGTTCGAGACCAGCCTGAGCAAGAGCAAGACCCCGTCTGTACTAAAAATAGAAAGAAATTAATTGCACAATTAAAAATATATAGAAAAAAATTAGCCGGGCATGGTGGTGCATACCTGCAGTCCCAACTACTGGCAAGGCTGAGGCAGGAGGATTGCTTGAGCTCAGGAGTTTGAGGTTGCTGTGAGCTAGGCTGGTGCCATGGCACTCACTCTAGCCTGGGCAACACAGTGAGACTCTGTCTCAAAAAAAAAAAAAAAATGGACCATAGCCAATAAGAAAGGGTTTCATCTCCTAAAAGCCCTCCTTTCCTAGGGCTGTCTGTCATTAGCCTTAGGGTCACCATCTCCTTGAAAGATAATGTTTTATGAAACAAAGTTAGCTATAAAAACGCTGGCCAAAATGGGTGATTTAGTACTTTATTGTTAATCTCTGGTCAAAAATGAAGTAGAGACTATCCTCTGTATTCCCAGTACTAGCCCACTGCCAGAATTCCTCTACAGTGATCTCTAGGGAAATGTGGGGAGCAGGGGCTATCCCACTTTGTCAGTATTGCCCTCAGAGCGTGATGCACAGAAGGGAAAACATTCTGTCTGTGGTCCGACCAATGCTAAGTAGAGAAGTAGATCAAGACTATCCCTCCTTGGTTCTGGACATTGCATTTTTGTGAATGCAGCTAAAGATGGCATTAGCTTTTGGCCTCCACATATCACCACTGACACATACTGAGCTCACTGTCCTTCAAAATTCCTAAGCTGTATTACACTGGCTGTTTCTAAGCCACATCTCTTTCATTCTGGATGTGTGTGTGTGTGTGTGTGTGTGTGTGTCTTTGTGTGTATGTGTGGCAATTTTAGGGAGTAAAGAGAGCGATATCTAGACAGAATTCATAACTGAGTAAAAACTGATCCAAGGGAGTCCCAATCGATTGTTCAAGTGTTTTTACCAAGAGATGACTATGAGCAGAGAGTGGGCATCAGAGGGAAGTCACCATGGGTTCAAGGTCTGAATTCAACTTGGTAAGATCAGAAACTCAGTTATCACCTCATAGAGTTGGTCAGGGACAGGGGCACTAACTCCCATTCTCCAAAAACAAAGTTGAATTACACACACCTGCTATTCATCCAACCTGATCTGTCCTAGGGCGATGCTGCTCAGAGAGCAGACTTGAATGCAAAGGGGTGTTTGAAGAACAGAATATTAAGGCAAAATGGCTTGGACACCATTCGGGGACATTTTCCTGAAGCTAAGGTAGCAGGATGAATTTGTCTCTCCAACTTTTGGGAGGTTTCTGTCTCCATGGAGCAGGCTGAGCCATAGAATCAATGGCCCCTCTCTTTGCATAGTGTCAGAGCCACATTGACACATTCTTTTGTTTTTGTCTCCTCTTTCTCTAACTTCCATGGAGACACCCCCACCCACTGCCTCGCCAACCATCCCTCTGTTATGACAACACAACAGTAACCTCAGCCAAGTTACAATATAATTGAGTAGGTTACTGTTTTCTCTACACCAAATTCCATTCCTGCTATGTCTTACTAAAGTTTGGACTTGGGACCTGGTCCCTTGATGGAGACTTGAGACACATCTGATTCCTATCACATCAGTAATATGCATTGAAATACTTTCTCAGGCTCAACTCTTTCTGCGAAGGTCTGAGCTCATAGGTTACTTGTTGGTTTTATTTGGGTTAGTTTCCAAGAGCAGTTTTGTCTAACTTGATCTCTCCATGAGCAAATAGAGGAGCTGGGGTTAGATGGAGGGTGTGCCTGTTTTGGGATTTGGCACATCTTCAAAATATCTATGCAAGGCTCAGATCCCCCAGAACTGATAATAATGGGCTCTTTCATATCATTTCGTTTAGTCACTGTAAGATACCAGCCAGATATACATTATCACCCTGTTCATTGACAAGAAAACCAATATTTAGAGAGACCTTGTTTAAGAGTAACACATCTAATTATGAACAGAGTTGAACCCAGAAGGTCTCTTGATTACAAATCCAGGGATTTTCTGCCTTTTCACTTGTCTTTACCTAAAAGTTGCTAGGAACTCCCACCCATGCTACTCCTTCCAAGGCTGTCCTGTCTCTAACCCCTTCTGGGGACCTCACAGAAGGGGGAAAAAAACATGCCATTGTCAAAATTACTTGGCACTGTATCCATACATTAAGCAGAAGACATAGGAAGCTGGCTTCATAGCACAGGCTCTGCTGCCCATGAAGTGACAGGATCATAGTGGTTAAAGAGGAGGAAAGAGACCCTAGAAGAAGAAATAGTGCTTTCCTTCGCCAGGGACTCATGATGACCTGAGAGGGGCATCAGTGGACAGTAGACTAAAGAAATAGTTTCTCCTTATATAACAAAATAGCACACACTAGATGGCTTAAACAAAAGAAATTTATTTTCTCAACAGTTCTGGAGGCTAGAAGTCCAAAATCAAGGTGTCAGCAGGTTTTGTTTCTCCTAAAACCTCTCTCCTTGGCTTGTAAATGGATGCCTACTTGCTGTGTCCTCACATAGTCTTTCCTCTGTGTGTATGCGTCCCTGGTGTCTTTTTTTGTGTGTCCAAATCTCCCCTTGTCATAAGGACACTAGTCAGATGGGATAAGGGCCCACTCTAACAGCCTCATTTTAAACCTAATTACCTCTTTAAAGGCCCTGTCTCCAAATACAGTTATATTCTCTGGTACTGGGGGTTAGGGCTTCAACATATGAATTTGGGGGGGGGGTCATGATTCATTTCATAACACTGACCTTTGTTCCCTGCAGATTGGGCTAAAACTAGTCCACCTTTTAGGTTTAAATAAATAGAGAGAAGCCAAATAAATAAGAGACAAATAAATAAGATATTTTTGAGATGAAGAATACGGGGTCAGAATATCCACTTCTATCTAGTACTTGCACCTCTTCCTCCAAGGTTCCAGTTCCTTTACCCCAGGTGAGTCTAGAGTTTCTGGGTTTCTCAGTAACTATCTAGAGACGAATATTCAAAATGGGAGTTATATCTATATCTACAGATCTTTGATCCAGAAATGGACAATTTTGTCTTTAGGCAGTGACAGTCACAAACATGATGCACATAGATTTCAGATTTCCCAGCATATTTGTCTCAAGGTTGTTCTAATGTGGGTTCAGAACATATAATTTGGGGATGTGCTAGATGAGTTTTAGTGTTCCCTTTAATAACTTTCCAGTATTTGCGGGATGAATTCAAATTCACCATAGCATTCAAAGTCTTCAGTAATGCAGACGTACACATCTATCCAGCTTCATCTCTTGTCCTTCCTCAACGTAAATCTTGCACTCAAACCATACAGAATTTTAGTCACTCAAACTTGCCTGTCTATTCTACATATTCACATTTTTGCACATGCTGCTTTAGGACACTCTTCTAGAATGCCTATGATGCTCTTCTTGTCACCCTTACCTGTAACTTGCCTGCTATTCTCACATTTATCCTTCAAGTTATAGTTCAAAGCGTTTCTGTGAAACTGTTCCTGTCCACACTAGAAAGTCAACCATTCCTTCTCTTTTGCCACTGTAGCTTATACATACTGTATTATATATTGTACTTGAACATATTATAGTGATGAGCACATTGGGCTAACTGGCTCTATTTATTTGGCTATATTTCCCACTAGACAGGAACCTGACTCAGAGTAAGTACTCATGTGTTTGTTAAATGAATGAAAGAATGGAAAAAGGGCATTGCCAAGGATGAATGCCTGCCCCTTAATATCTTCTAACATGATCAACACAATTTCTGTGATTAAGATGATGAAATGGTAGTGAGGTAGAGCCAATATATCTGGTTAATACAGCTCAGCCTAGGCTTCTAGCTAGTTTAACAGTTATGGGACCTAATCTGATCAAAGCCAAATTTCTAGTGCTGGGCCCCAAGAAGACAAGTCCCAGTTTTCAGATTAACCTAAACCTCCAAAGGTATAAGTAGCTGACGGAAGGGAAGTAGGCCTAATAGACATGTTACTGGACAGGCCAGATATCATGTTGAGGGGTCCAGAGAACCTGGTTCCTCCCACATTCATCACCATCCTAGGGTCCCTGATGAGACCCTGGGAGAGCAGAACATTGCCACATTGATGGGGAAATGCCATCCTGGAAATTGCCACACAGACCTTGGAGAGGGGACAGGATGGTACAGAGAGACTGATGCAAAACCAACTGTCATTCTTGAGCAACTCAGGAGGTATGGGCTAGAAGTCCAGACTGTTGCTGCTGGGACTTCCCTTCCACAATGACTCTGCAGTCCAGAGGCTGGGGAGGCGGTTATAGAGGCCACCTCAGGCCATGCCTGGGGTAGGGGTGGTGGCAGATAAGCCACCCACCCATGAGTTCTCTCCCCATTCTACTCCCCTCCTTCACATCTATTCTTACATCCGATCTGACAATAGTCCCATAATATAGGCAGAGGAAACATTATGGCCTCTGTTTTACACTTGAGGATGCCAAGTTCCAGAGAAGTGGGACATGAGGCAGTCTCTTTCCATACTCAACTGTTCAACTGCCCTTACCTCATGGCCATTCGATGCCCAGAGTCTCAGTCTTTCTCTGACTTGAGTCTCATATACATCCAACTTGATAGCTCCTTAGCCTTTGCATGCCTTCAACTTCTCCATTTCAATGCAATCATAACATTGACCCCAGTGATGTCAACTCCTCCCAGCCTAACTTATGTTGTGTGAGGGACACCATTCATTTACTCACTAAATATTATTAAATACCTCCTACTATGCACCAGGTACTATGCAAAGCACTATTCAATACAGCAGTAAACAAAATGCAGTCCTTGTTTTTCTCACAGAGCTCCCAACCACAAAAATGTTGTCTCTAGAACCAGGCAGATGACCAGTAATAAACATGTAAATTGACCAAAAATATATTATTCCAAACAGTAGGGAGTGCTATGCGTGAAATGAGTAGGGTTTCAAGTGTGTGAGGGAAAAGGAGTAAGGAGAGCTATTTTAGCTTGTGTTCGCAAGGAGGCCATTCCATAAAGAGGATATTTTAAGCTAAGACCTGAAGGGTGAGAAGGAGACAGCCATGGGAATTTCAAAGGCCCTGATACAGGAAAGAGACAATGGTGTTATCTCGGATCCCGTTGACAGTATGACTGTGCCTTTAAATGCCAGCAAAGCTTTTCTTAGCACCATATATTTCCAGGAAGAACAGAAACTGCAGCAGAGTGTTTTGAGTGGATAAGGCTTATCGTGGTGGGGACAGAGGCCCTGCAAGGGGATTACATATAAAGTCCCAAATCTATGTACTTTTCTGGGAGGCAGGCTGGTATTTCAAATCCATTTTCATTTGCTTACAATAGCCCTTTTTGCTGCTGCTGTTTGTTCTCCTACTCCTCCTCTTCTTCCCCCTTTTTTCTTCTGGCCTCTGCAATTCGGATTATGCTAGCACTGGTCCTAATATCTATTCCAGACTGGTGGAGAGTATAGGAGAAGGTGAAGAAGAGGAGGACAGAAAAATAAAGAAGAAAGAAGGAAGAGAAGACGGAAAAGGGACAAGTAGAAGAGGAAAAGGAGAGGAAAGGAAAGCAGGGTAAAGGAGGAGAAGATAACCACCTCTCTTCGACTAGAAGGCTCACCAATCCTGCTTTACCATGGAAGGAATTTCTCTAAGGCCCAAGACTTTTCCCATGAAATAGTATTTGACCTTGATAACAACACAGCACATTGGTTACAAAGCTCCTCAAATTGATTCCCTCAACAGAAATAACTGAACTCTGAATCTTCCAGGGTCCCCCAAGCCCACTGCTGTTTCTACTAGGGAGAAGGCAGAGCTCTTTTTGCATAGGGGCAAACTGAGATCCTCCTCCTCCTCTCTCCACAACCCAAATAAAATGTTTTCCCTGATATTTCAACCAGTAAAATCACCATATAATAGATTAGCTATCTGGAGAAGTCATTACGGGGACAGGAGCTAATCACTAATGAAAGCGGAAAAGAACAGGGCCTTTCAGAAATTGGAAATCTAATTAAGGTAGAATCTCAAGAGGTCTGATTGAATGTTAAAGAAGTTGTAGAAGCCTCATAAACAGGATTAACTCAGCTGTAGAAGGGTGAGTGGGGATTCTGCATGGAGACTGGAAAAAAAAAACAGTGCCAAGAGCTGAAAGTGGTCACTGTATTCATGATCGTGTCTAACGGACGGAGAAAAGACAGAAGTGACCCTGACCCTTCCTTTCACTTCATTTTAGTTGAGGAAGATTGGAGAAGGGAAGAATTTGTTAATCTCATCTAACTCCGTTTGTCCTGTCCATGTTCTCATCAAGCAACTTTCTGATTAACTTGGCTTTCAGAATGGATTTTTATAAGCAAGAAAGAAATTGCTGTTCAGCCAACAAGAGCATTCCCAGCTATTTTGGGGGTTATATTTGCTCTGGAATTAAAACAAAACAAAACAAAACGAACAGAACAAAGAACCTCTCTGTGTTACATCTGCTTCTTGTGAGTTTTACTTACATGAGTCAGTTCATGGAGTATGGTCAAGTCAACTCCAGGTGTTTTCTCAAAGCTGGACTTTGGGGTTGTGTAAAACTGAACCCTGTAGTCCATGCTGAAAGATCTCTGCTTGGAAAGTGCATCTCATCCTTGGAGGGCATTTATATATCTCTCTCTCTGTCTGTTACATCAAGAAGCCAAGTCCTTTATTTTGCAGATGGGGCCACTGAAGCCCAGAGAGGGGAAGAAACTTGCCCAAATTTGCACAGTGGGTCAGAGGCAAAGCCAGAATCTAGGCCTATGTTAAAGCCTTGTCCTACATAGGCTCTTGTCCTACACCATTCTGTGTTTACATTCTGTAATCTCTTTATTGGTCTCTACTTCAGGATCAGGTTCTGTGACCTCTCTGAAAAGCAGTCCTTAACTCAATTAAATTTCACTTTTTTAGTAATTCTACAAGGAACTGAGATCTACTTACAGCTTTTCCTTTTGACATTATACAACATATTCTCTTCTTCCAGCCTACTCAGCTTTGCCCCCTCTCTGTGGTTTCTATTTCCTCTCCTTCCTTACTTAAGGTTACAAGAATGTATCCCTGATTGAAACTGTGCTTGTCTCTTTTCAAATTTTGTCCCATTATGTCCATAGGAAGAAAGTAGAGGTTTAGAAGACATTGCTTCTAACCCAATTGCTGTGCTGGCCTATCTTCATCTCCAGCCAGATACTGATTCCCAATCTTTAAGTAAAAGTTATTGTGTTCTAGGAATGGAGCCTACAAAAAGACACCCCTGCCCTCTGAAGACCCTGACTAGGGTGGAATTGGAGTTGTGAACTAAACATGTATGGAAAGGATCCATGAGCCAAGATGGGATCAAGCCATAAAACACAACTTTTCTTTACAGGCATTTTTGTTAGATTTTTTTTTTTTTGAGATAGAGTCTCACTCTGTCACCCAAGCTGGAGTGCAGTGGCACATCATAGCTCACTGCAGCCTCAAATTTTTGGGCTCAGGCAATCCTCCTGCTTCAGCATCCCAGGTAGCTAGAACTATAGGCATGTGCTACCATGCCTAGCTAATTTTTTAAAAATTATTTTTCTGAGATGGAGTCTCATTATGTTGCTCAGGCTGGTCTTGAGCTCCTGGCCTGAAGTGATTCTCCTGCGTTGGCCTGCCAAAGTGCTGGGATTACAGGCAGGAGACACTGCACCAAGGCTATTTTAGTCAGATTTAACCAATATTTACAGAAAGTCTGCTTCACGCTGGAACTTGCCCTAGGTTGTTTGAATCCAAAAATGAGTAAGTTAAGGCTGGTGCCTGGTGAAGTGCACCTTCTAGCCATGTAAACAGATAACCTAAATGCAACATAATCAGGCTGTAATTTAGATACATACAAAGTACAGAAGAGGAAAGATTTCCCAGAGACAATAATTGAGCTGGGCCTGAAGACCAAGCACAAGGTCTCCTGACAGGATAGATGTGAAGGAGCCAGGAAGTTTTTCAGGTCCACAGAGGCAATGTGTAAAGGCTAGAGGTGTTCTAGAGTATAAGACATGTTGCACTTGGAATACAGGATGGGTGGAGAAGGATCAATACATAAACTGTGGGCAGAATGTGAAAGGTGCTGATCACCTGGCTGATGAATCATGAACTTTAAGACTCAGGCAATGAAGAGCCACTGATCCTTCTTCAGTGGTGCAGTAACACCACCAGATCTGTGTTCATAAAAGATTATCCTGGCAGTAAATACCAAACTTTAAGGAGAGAGATATTACTGGCTGAAAATGAGCATCATGTCCATCTTTTTTTTCCATTTTCATCTTCATCATTAGGAAGAACATTATCCTTTTCCTCAATACAGCTGACCTCATCACCCTACTTTCATTCAGTTAACAATTTCTAAAAAGTTGCTTACTCTGTGCCAAACACTGGTGATACAGAAATAAATTTAAACAGAGATCCTTTTTCTTGAGGGAACCTGCTACTAATGACGAAAAGGCAGAACATAAAATATCACACAACAAAAAGGTAGTTAGTGTTATAATCAGGGTATTAGTAAAAATATGTAATGGTGGTAAAACATGACTGATCTTTCTAGCTTGAATTCCTTCCATGGAGATAAGGATCACAGGATAATGAGCAGGTTTGTTTGAGGTATATGGCCCAGGGCATGAGGGCTTAGGCATTCAGGGAGATATGTTCAGTATTCAATTGAATCCACTGATCTGGGGTAGGGGAAATTGAAAGAGAGTAAGAAAGCACACAAAGACACAAGAAAAAAGACAGAAGTACAGAGCACTGGGAAACACTAGCATGTGATAAGGAACAGGAAAAATGAGAGGAGCCATTATGAGAACCAAGGAGAATGGTTAGGAAGATAGGTGAATCACATGGCTGTAGGTAAACAAATTCAACAATTTTCACTGAGCACTATTTTGGGCCAGGTGCTTCTCTAGGGACACAAATGAAGAACACAGGCCCTGCAATTAACTATGGTCCTCCGGTATGAAGTTGATCCTTCCATCTCATCCGAACCATGCTTGTGTGGCTTCTGATGATGGAATTCAGTCTTAAGAGGGAGAATGTCCTCTAAACCAGTTGCTGACAGGTTTTAAGCAAGAAGGAATGGCCAACAGAGTCATCTGCTGTAGTGACATTGAGGGGCATCAGGGTTAGTTCAGAGGCTTTGGCTTTGCTGATTAGCAGGAGTTCATGGTAACTTAGTGACAGAAGATAGCAGTCCCAGTGCAGAAATGAGGTTAAATAACAAATAAAAAGCTAGGTTATGATAGATTAGGAGGTTAAATAGTGAAGCAATCTGTGGAAACTACTTTTTTGAGAAGAGTGTATTAACTGATCTGAAGAATGATGTAGTGGGTGCTGAAAAGAGATTTTTTTAAAAAGTTGGTTGTGACTTGGGTGTGTTGACAGGCTTAGAGATCAACAGACGAGGGATCAAATAGGATGATGTCTGAGAAGAAGCCATTGGGTTGATGACTTTTGTGAGATCAGAGCTTCTAAGGTGGTGGAAGCAGGTGAAGCAGAAGTAGTAGATTCCAGTTCTAAAACCCCTTTTCTTGCCTTAGAGGTCAACGTGAGAATTTCAATAAGAAGCACTAGAAGTTGGAGACTGCAGCTTGCAACTCAGGGAAGAATGTTTGGAGGAGAAGTAGGATAAAGGGACAGGAAGTTGACTCAAACCACAATAGGCATGGTTCAGATGAGATGAGAGGATCAACTTTCTGTCAGAGGAGCACAGCTTACGGTAACAGAAGTGAGATAATCTTCTTATTTTTGATCCCTCAAAACTTACAAATAATTTTTATTCCTGCTTTGGAATAAACAATGGTATAATCCAGCCTGGAGACAGTGGAAGGGACTAAAGTGGTCCTTCCAAGTGGCATGTGGTATGTAAGACGGTAGTATAGTTAGTTTGAACTCCAGATCATCTGATTTCTAAATGACTTGAAGTAAGTCATTTGACCAACTCTGAAATTCAGTTTTCTCATCTATTAAAGGTAGGACAATAATTCTCACCTCGTAGAATGGTTATGAAGATTACATAAAAGGATGTGCATAAAGCATCTAGCACAATGCCAGGGACATAATAGCCATTCTTCAACTGTTGTCTCCCTTCCTCCACTTCCTTTGGTTCCCTAATCCTGTCAACACAGTGTGCTGGAGTCTCCAGCCCCACCCCCTTCCCAAATCCCTGTCACCTTTCTTTCCCCTCTTTATTGTTAATAGTTAATGAGAAGTTGGGAAGTGGATGCTGGAGGGAATAACTAGGCTACAGGGTTTGAGGGAGCCAAAGGACATGGTGAGTCCTTGGGTATCCCCTCTCCTTTCATCTTAGAGACAGAGCTAATAGAATTCTAAATCCCAGATCTGCCACTTACTAGATATGTAACTTTGAGAAAAGTTGCTTAATTTCTTTGAGCTTCAGTGCTCTCATTTGTGAAATGGGAATAATTCTTGTTTTACAAGGTTTTTGAGAGGGATAAGTGATATAATAGATGTAAGAATAGGTAGTATCTAATAAGTACTCAACAAGTGTTTTCCTTCCATTTCCCACTCTTATTCTGTCTAGAACTGAGAATAGAGGGCAGTGTTCCTTCCTGTGCCAATATGTAGCTTTTCTACTTCTTACCTTGCATTATCTGGCCTTGACAGGAGCTCTCAGGTATTCCACTTCTTTGAAATCCTATGAAGTGCCAATTTATTAGGAATTCACTGCCTCTTACTTCAGTGCCAAACCAAATTCTAGAAAATGTTTAGCTGTGGTGTGAACTCAAGAGTTGGGTCAAAATTTTCTTTTTGTTTTCCAAAAACTACCATCCTTGCCCTTCTTTTACTCAGAGGAAATATTAGGAAGATGAAAGTGGTTTGTGCGGGCAAGTCCCCTGTTATCACTGCACTCAGTCCAGTCTGAATTACAAAAAAAGATATGTGTGTGTATATATAATATATATAACTTTAGTTTTTTATTGTAAAATGTACAAAGTTATGTTATGATTTATGAATACAATGTGGAATAATTAAATCAAGCTAATTAACATAGCCATCACCTCAAATACTTATCATTTTCCAACTAATTTGACATTTATTCTCTTGGCAATTTTGAAACATGCAATACATTATTATTAACTATATTCACCTTATTGTGCAGTAGATCTAAAAAATAAAAACACTTATTTCTCCTGAGACTTTGTACCCTTTTACTATCATCTCCCCATTTCTCCCCACCCTCAAGCATCTGTAACTACCATTCTACTCTCTGCTTCTATGAATTTGGTTGTTTTAGATTTTACATATAAGTGAGGTCATGTGGTATTTGTCTTTCTGTGCCTAACATAACCTCCAATTCCATCTATGTTGTTGCAAATGACAGAATTTCCTTCCTTCCTTCCTTCCTTCCTTCCTTCCTTCCTTCCTTCCTTCCTTCCTTCCTTCCTTCCTTCCTTTCTTCTTTCTTATCAGATTTAGTAAAAAACCTGGAAAGATTGGATCAATTTGAAAATGTTACAAAAATTATAGAATTTGCAGACCTTATAGACCCGGTTATTTGGCGAAAAGTTATTCCTCCTTTTCCTCAGCTCGCATTTTTTAAAAAAGTGAAATAATAATGGAGAAAAGGG
>CAUYSK010034954.1:0-11170 GCA_963575035.1 Avahi laniger | reverse complement strand
CCTAGCAACCTCAAACTCCTGGGCTCAAGGGATCCTACTGCCTCAGCCTCCCGAGTAGCTGGGACTACAGGCAGGCGCCACCATGCCCGGCTAATTTTTTCTATATATTTTTAGTTGTCCAATTAATTTCTTTCTATTTTTCGTAGAGACGGGGTCTCGCTCTTGCTCAGGCTGGTCTCGAACTCCTGAGCTCAAACAATCCACCCGCCTCGGCCTCCCAGAGAGCTAGGATTACAGGTGTGAGCCACAGCGCCTGGCCTGAAATTTTAAAGTTATTTTTATTTGTTTACCCAAGCTAGAAGAGTATTGTATTTTGCTTTTTAATAACGGAAGCAGCTTTGAATGATTTTTCTTGCCCACTGCTGTGGAGGAGGCCTCCTTTTGGCAATTCTTTTCAGACAGGATTGTTTATTTTGTCTGTGAATTTCAGCACCAATACCTAGGCCCTACATTTAGGAGCTTGATGTAAATAGTGTTTGTGTCTCTACTTACCCTGAAAGTCAAGTGTTTCTAATACCCATTGCAACGTAAGGTAATTTTCTTCATATTTCATGAAATGTCTTGCTTTATTTCCTAGAGGCTATGAGTAGTCAGTGGAGGTAAAGAATGGACTGTAGGAGTGAAGAGGTAACAGCAGCACCCATATCATGGGGTGGCGTGTGTGTTGGTATCATGGGCCTTTATTCTTAGAGCCCTGGGAAATAGTTATCTTTTTGCATTGTCAACTTATTCATTTGGGAAGTGGACTTGGATGTGAGATGCTGGATGAAAGTAAATGTCTGGTATCCGCAGTAATAGGCAGTGAGCAGGGAGTAGTTCCTGGGGCTCAAGGATGTGATGTGTCAACCTCTGCCCCTATGAAACTGATGCAGTGTCATGTACTTTCCCACTCTGATGCAACTTGATACCTGGACCAGTGCTTCTGGAGAATGTGCTAAAGAGAGATACCACCTGCTACATACACATAGTAAACCCTTTGTGAAGTATCATTGGTATGTGATATGGGACTTTAGTTTTTCTGTGGGACTTTGAAAATTGGAAATTTTGGTACCTTTAAGGACTGTGAAATCCAGAGTGATAGCTTTGTTTTACATTTAAGAGCCTGTCTTTTGAAAATTGGTGTTATATAGCAAATGATCTCACACAGGTTCTCTATGTGTTTGGTTGGAAGGCAGGACTTGGCAGAGCTTGGTAGGGAGGGAGCTATATTTATCACTAATTTCCCTACAGAAACCATTTCGTTGTTAAAAAATGGACATGGTTGTTGGTGAGCTGAGAATGTGTGGACACAGGAACTGAAATTCCTAAGAGCCCATTTTTGTTACTGTTAGATCGAGAGTAGCTATTATTATGCTCATTATTCCCACATTTAAATCTCTAGACCTCGCAACTGTCAAATCACCGTAATTTACTTGGGCATTTCGGACATATCAACTTTAGCATCTTTGAAACTAAAGTCATTTTCTTTCTCAATAACCGGCTCCCCTCTTATTCTCTAGCTCATTAAATGATACCACTTCCTCAAGATATAAAACTTATTCTTGTCGCCTTGCTCTTCCTCACACTCGTAAGTCTTACATATTATTCCTCTCAAATATCTCTTAATTACCTTTCTTTCTTTCTGCTGCCCTGGTATGTCCGCATAGTGCCAGCCTTTGTAATCTGTTGCCTCTGCTCCTGCCATAACCTAACTGGCCAGCAGTTCTTAGTCTAGGATTGCTCACCCGCAGTCTGTCCATCCATTATGCAGCAGCCAGGAAAAGCTTTTTAAAATGCAGATTTGATTAGCAGATGTTTAAACTTCTTCAGTGAATTTTTTATTACTCTTAGGATCACACCTGATAATCTGCACAATCTGGTTCCTATCTTTGTCTCCGTGTTTTGCACGGTATGTTCCCTGTGCCTGCGATGTTCTTTCCCCCAACTATACCGGTCCAGTTCCTGCTTATCTTTCAAGTCTCGGCTTACATTTTTCTGCCTTATGAAAGGCTTTTCTGACCATACACATACCTTGTTGTCCCTAGACTAAGTTTGGTTTCCCAGAACATACTTTCATTAAACTCTGCACTTTTCCTTTATAGCTCTTACATCAATTGTAAATAAAGAATTATTTGTCTGTCTTCTCCCCTTGCATGGTGTGTTAGTCTGCTCGGGCAACCATAACCAAATACCACAGGCTGAGTAGCTTAAACAATGGAATTTTTTCTCATAGTTCTGGAGACCAGAAGTCTAAGATCAAGGTGCCAACATGGTGAGTGTCTGGTAAGGGCTTTCTTCCTGGCATACAAGACAGTGGCCTTCTTGCTATGTGTTCATATGGCCTTTTCTTGGTACATGTGCCCACAGGTGGAGGGGTAGATTCTCTGTCTTCTTCTCTAAGGCCACTAGCCCTGTAGGATTAAAGCCCCACCTGTGTGACCTCATTTAACTGTAATTACTTCCTAAAGACCCTATTTCTAAATATAGTCAAGTTGAGGGTTAAGGCTTCAATATTTGAATTTTGGGGAGACACAGTTAAGTCCACAGTAGGTGGTAAGCTCCATGAGGTTAGAACCATGTTGTGTGGTATAGCACTTTATTCCCAGGGCCTAGAATAGAGTTTAACACATAGTAGGCAACCATTTGGGCCTGTTCCAAACGTGGGTATGGTCTGTCACAAATAAAACTATAAATGTTCAATAGTTTTAAATAGAGCTAATAAATTATAAAATAAATGTGTTGTATCTTCCTACTTCTAGAAATACAGTTTCATAATAACAAATGAAAAATATATGCGTAAAGGTATTGATTTTTTAAAAATAGATACATGTTAACTTATTATTAATAAGGGAACCTGGTGGATATAACAGCCAGTTCAGAGAAGAAGTGAAAGAAGCACAAATTTATATGGAGTAAAGGAATGTTGAAATGAATTTACTAATGGTTACAAAATTGAATTTTTCCATAGGGAGAAGGGAAGTCAGTTGAACCTCCACTATACAGAATTTATTGGCATGTGTGTAGAGAAGAATTTTGCATTGCCATCAGTTATCTGTAACTTAACAGAGTTGTGAAATGGCTCAAAGGCAATAAAAGACTAGAACCAAATAAACCAGAAGAGTGTTCTCTAAACAATACATAGTTTTCCGTCGGAAGTACCCAGTAATCTTCCCCCCGCCCCCACGTTTTGCTTTTTCCAAATTTCTATACAGTCCCTAAACTTTTCATCTAAAATAATCTCACATTGCTTCTCAGCCTTTTGGCTAAGATCAAGTGTAAAATAATCTCAAACATTTTTGATTATAAAACAAGAGTGGTCTCATTAGGTCTGGCTTAATTATTTGCATAGTATTGCAAGAATGTTAATTTATCACAAGGCCTTCTTAAGTTTGCTTTGCAAAGAATCTCAGATTGAACTTAATGGCCTTAGTTATTTGTATTTTGAGGCTAGGAAGTCAAGCCTAAGAAACTTTCCATTAGATTTCACCTACAGTACCTATAATTTGGGGTGAATTCCTCTCGTTTCAAGGTCCCCAGCGTATCCTAAAGGCCTGCCAGGAGGTGATCTTCCTTACCATCTGTAAGACTGGACCCTGCAAAGGCAGGTATCAGGCCAGTTTTCCTAGGGGGGTTTGTAAGTATCAACTCCATATAGTCAACCATAGGTCCTTAAAAGTGCCTTGTTATACCTCATTAAGTGAGTGTCATCATTCTCAAATGTGACATTTCAGACAAGCCATTGGCTATACAACCATTTTTTACAATTATATTCTGGTAAAGCAGAGAACAGATTCTTATTAAACCTGTACAAATTAACTATTGCCTTGAAAAGTGAGGGACTGAGTAAGACTTTCTCAATTCTGGATTGGAGGGAGGGTCAGTGGAATCAGATGTGATTTAGGAGTGTCTTATTTTACAAGACCAAATTTTCTAAATTGTTAAGGATTATAGATAGCTTAAGGAGGAAGAGAATGGATTCTCTTACATACTTAGAAAATGGACATTAAAACAGTATTTCAAACAAATATCTACAGTCATCCCTCATCTGTTCATTCAATCCTGTGTAATTCTCATTTCACTGGGTCTTAGGTTAGTAGTCTGCTTCTCGAATAAAAAAAGTTCTGTAAGTTCTGACTCAGTCCACTGGAATGATCTGGAAGTTGTCCAGTTTTCCAAGTGATGCTGTTGGAAGCCATATCCAAGAGTCTATTCTTTGATGTGTCAGTAGTTTTTAAATACCTACTACAGTCCTTTTCCATGGAGCTCTGCGGCAGGCCTTCTTTGTTGAAGATGTAGACTCTGGCTTCTAGTTGATTGCAGAGCCTTCAGACAAGTGTCAGTGTAAAACAGAATCTGTTTGTAGATGACAGAGACTTAAAATGCCTGTGGTTAATTTATTACTAATAATTTTTAAATATGAAAATTCTGATAAAAGTTTCTGTGTAAGAATAATGCAACTAACAAGAGAATTAAGTTGTTTCTGGGCATGCAAAATGAGAATAAAAAAGCCAGTCCAAAAAGCTTTAGCAAAAAGTCTCTAAGAGTTTTTTTCAAAGAAGACAATGAATGTTATATCTGATTTATAAAATGTGGGTGAACATAATCTTTACAGGAGAAAAAATCTTGATGTATGTAGCATATAATAATCTAGTGGCAGGTAATATATACCAAGAACATACTAAGAATATACTCAGTGTGTCTGGAGTAAGTCCTAGACATCTGTATTTTTCTAAAACTCCACTGACCCAGAAGAGACTAGATTCAAATTTTTATAATAAGATTGTTACTAAGTATTTTAGATAATAACTGAAATTAAGGATGAAAACACTAAACTATTGTCCTAAAATCTAGCAAAGCACTGCCAGGACTTAGAAACATATTATAGATAATGAGGGCATTGACAAATGTCTAAGAACTTCCCATTAACCATACAATTTCCAGAATATTTTTATTAACAGCATTTTACCTGTACAAATTTAACCTAAGGAAGACTGAGCATCTCTTCCGATTAGACAGCTATTCCCATGAAATTCATCAATAATAAAATATCAAGTAAACCTAATTGTTTTAGCACCTCTCTAAAAAGACAAAAGAACACATTTTTGTGTTTTTTCCAGGGATGCTCTGGGATATCTCAGAGATAGTTTTAGGCATTAAAAATATATTGAAAGTTTTATTGTATTATAATCTATATTTAGGATATGATTTTGGAAAGGCAAAACTTCAAAGAGTTGTTAATGGAAACACTTAAGATAGGATTGTTGGTGCTTGAGAATTAGTACGTGGTTACTTATTTAACCAAAATGATGATAAAATATTTAAAAATATAACATAGAAGGTAACACAATTTTCAATAACCATAGCTTTTCACAAGGAACCGTAAGTTTTTTGTTTTCTTAAATAACTAAGGACATAATAAATCAGCATAAAGCACAGAAAACTTTTCTAGCAAGACACAAAATATTTGCTGTCTAGGTGTATTACACAGAAAAAAGAAAACCTTTAATATTGTAGTTGAAGGCAGCAAACAGGAAACCAAGGAGATTGACTTGCCAATATTGAGCACACTTTGCTATGATTTCAACCAGTTCATAGGTTTTTAGACTGGGGTATTGTAAACCATGTCAAACACAATTCACATTCCAAATTTTGTCCTTCATTAGTCTTTGTATTTTGAAACAAACTTATACTTTACTTGAGGACAGGTTTTAGGGGATCTTCAAGGTCAGAATTAATTTTATAATAATACTAAGAAGGTGTTATTAATGTGCAATGCATTTTTTAATGCTATCTTCAAATGAATCAATAAATAAGCATTTTTTAATGTCTTAGTTTTCATTTATTTTTTCTATTTTTCTTTTCTTTTCTTTTTTTTTTGGTGGGGGGGGACAGGGTCTCTGTTGCCCAGGCTAGAGTGCAGTGGCATCATCATAGCTCATGGCACCCTGAAACTCCTGGGCTCAAGTGATCCTCCTGCCTCAGCCTCCCAAGTAGCTGGGACTACAGGTGTACACCACCATGCCCAGCTAATTTTTTACATTTTTTTTTTTTTTTTAGTAACAGGGTCTTGCTATGTTGCTCAGGCTGGTCTTGAACTCCTAGTCTGAAGTGATCCTCCTGCCTTGGCCTCTCAAAGTACTGGGATTACAGGCGTGAGCTACTGTGCCTGGGCTTGGTTTCCATTTCTAATTCGGTAATCATTGATAGTTATAGCCTGTAGAAATAAACTGGGGTCCTCAAAAAGTTTTGTTTGATGAATTTTGACATATACATACACCCCCCCATGTAACTATCACCGTAATTAATATGTAGAACATTTTTATTACCCCAAAATATTCCTCATATAGTTTTGCAGTCAATCCCATCTTCTACCTCTTGACCCCAAGCAACCACTGATCTGCTTTTTGGCACTATAGATTAGTTTTGCTTTTGGTAAAATTTCGTATAAATGAAAGTCATAGAATATCTGTTCTTTCGTATCTGGCTCCCTCCATGTTTTAGTACTCCTGTCCTTTTAATGCTTAGTATTTCCTTGTGTGACTATACTGCTATGTGTTTGATGGATATTTGAGTTGTTTCCTGTTTTGGGATATTATGAATAAAGCTGCTATGATTGTTCATGTGTAAGTTTTTTTATGGGAATATGCTTTCATTTCTCTTAGGTATATACCTGGGATTGGTCAGACCATAAAATCAATGTCCCAGTCATTGCTGCCACCAGTGGGAGTAACTTAATCATAATGTCAAACAAAACCCAGTTATACAGAGGAAAATTAAAATTAGAATAATGGAGATTCAGCAAACTACAGATTTATATCTGGGAGCCAACTTCAGATTGCCACTTCAGATTTACTTATGGTAGCCAAGAACCAATGTGCCTGGGCAGCCCACCTGAGTTGTACTTCTCTGATGTGACTCTGTCGGGTGATTCCATAGGGCATTTTGGTGGAAGACTTCCAAAACTGTTTAACAGACAGTTAAACAAAGTCATAGCTCTCATCCAAATGTAAAATGAAAACATTTAAAGATTAAAGGGAAAAAAAAAAACCCAACTCATTTATGATGGAATGAGGCAGATGTTACAACCAGTTTCATCATCAATTTTTATATGATTGAAAATCGGCAAAATAGCAAAGACGACAGTTGAATTAATACTGCACATATGTAGGTGTTCATCTGCTTGAATGAGCAATAAAGGCAAATTCATATATCATTAAAATGTCCGTACTTTTCTTTGGCTTTAGTTCAGCAAAGTCACTACATTATAATCAAAGTTTTCTCTCAAATTGTGTTCTTTTGACACAATGCCAGATGAAACAGACTTTGTTGAGTGATTTTATTTTTTAAGTTTTAAAAAAATTAATTTCTATGTAGATATATTTTCTCTACTATGGCAGTAGAAACTGGAATTGGCCAAAAATATTCTTAAAGCAGTATACGGATTTAAAAATGAACCTTGAATTTTACATATCAAATGTTGTAATGAGGTCTCATGATATGTTGTCATTGTCAGTGAAGATATTACATAATATTTTAATATTATCTTATAAATTGCTTTCACATTTATATTACAGTTTTTTTTTTTTTTAACCATCTCTTAAAGCAATATCTAGGGCCATACGACATTTCTTAAGATCTTCTTTAATCTTTTCAGTGCTGGAATATTATAAAGAAAACCAAAAAGAACAGTTTGGTCAGACTAAATCTTGATGTATGGTGGTCCGAAAGTACTCTATAAATATCAGTTTGGGTATTATTTGTTGTTGAATCTTCTTCATAGTCACGTATGGGGGACATGCTCATGCATGCTCTCTTGGTGTTCGTGCTTTTGTGTAATCATGCTTTCCTGAGTGTAGGCAGTACCTGTGACTTGCTTCTCATCAACAGAACATGGCAAAGGTGATGGGATGTCACTTTTGTGACTTTTACAGTCCATAAATAAGTAGTAGGTTCAGCATAGAGATTCTCCATACTGATTGATGAAGTAAGCAGCCATGCTGGGAAAGCCCATGTGACAAGGGACGTTGGCTAGTTTCTGGGAGCTGAGGGTGACTTCCAGCCCATAAGCAGCAAGTAGATAGGGCCCTCAATGCTACAGCCACATGGAAATGAATTCTGCCAATTACATGAATGATCTTAGAAGTGGATTCTTTCTCAATCAAGTCTCCATATGAGAACATAGCTCAGGAGACACCTTGTTTGCAGCCTCGTGAGACCCTAAGCAGAGGACCTGGCTAAGCTGTGCTTGAACTCCCCTGACTCAGAAACTTTGAGATAATAAATATGTGTTGTTTGGTTTGGGGTAATTTGTTATGTAATAGAAAGCTAATACCTCATGCAAACCTACTTTTTCCATTTTCTTGCTTTAATTTCCTTATATTTTATTGCGCTTTTTAGTACTATCGAGTATGTGGAAATTCTTTTGACTAAAATATTTTTAATCTTTTAAAAAGTAAAAGAGCCAAACTTAGATTTCAGACCCTGCCCAATCAAATGATAAATGGTAAGTGTATGTTTAAATTTGTAAAAGACTGCCACATAATTTTCCAATATGGTTATACCATTTTATAGTCCTACCAGTGATGTTGAGAGTTCTATTTGGCCCATGTCCATACCAGCACTTGTTATGGGAAGACTTACACATTTGAGCTATTTTAGTGGGTATACACTGCTATCACATTATGGTTTTAACTTGCATTTCCCAGATGAATAATGATGTTGAGTATGTTTTCCATGCCCTTATTGGCCATTTGTATATTTTGTTTTGCGAAATGTGTGTTTAGATCTTTTGCTTATTTTGGAAAAATGAATTATTTGATGTTTTTAAAATTATTGAGTTGTTTATGTATTCCAGATACAGATCTTTTGTCAGATATATACAGTCATATACTGCATCACAATGTTTCAGTCAATGACAGACTGCATATACAATGGTGGTCCCATAAGATTATAAAAGACCTAAAAAATTCATGTAGTGACATTTTGATGATCCTGACCCTGTGTAGTCCTATGCTAATGTATGTGTTTGTGTCTTAGTTTTTAACAAAAAAAGTTTAAAAAGTAAAATATAATTTAAAATTAAAAAATAAACAATAGCTTATAGAATAAGGATGTAAAGAAAGAATATTTTTATACAGGAGTGCAGTGTGTTTGTGTTTTAAGCTAAGTGTTATTAACAAAAGAGTGAGAAAGTTTAAAAAATTAAAAAATTTATAAAGTAAAAAAGTTACAGTGAGCTAAGGTTAATTTATTGTTGAAGAAAGAAAAGTTTTTGTTTTACAAATTTAATGTAGTCTAAGCAGACAGTGATTTTGCAGTCTACAGTAGTATACAGCAATGTCCTAGGCCTCCTATGCCTTTACATTCACTCACCACTCACTCACCCAGAGCAACTTCTAGTCCTGCAAGCTCCATTCATAGTAAGTGCCCTTGTGTTGGTCCATTTTGCATTGCTGTAAAGGAAATACCCTGGGCTGGGTAATTTATAAAGCAAAGAGATTTATTTGGCTCAGGGTTCTGCAGACTGCAAGAAGCATGCCATCAGCATCTGCTTCTGATGAGGACTTTGGGGAGCTTCCAGTCCAGTTGGAAGGCAGAGGAAGAGTAGGCATGTCACATGGTTCGAGAAGGAGCAAGAGAGGGAAGAGGTCGTGCCAGTCTCTTTTAAACAACCAACTCTTGTGTGAACTAATAAAGCAAAAACTCACACATTACTGTGGGGAGGACACCAAGTCATTCATGAGAGATCCGCCCCATGACCCAAATACCTCTCACCAGCCTTCACCTCCCAACACTGGGAATCAAATTTTAGCATGAGATTTGGAGGAGCCAAATATCCAAACCATATCTGTCCTATACAGGTGTACCATTTTTAATATTTTATACCATATTTTTACTGTATCTTTTCTATGTTTAGATACCCAAATACACTATGTATTAGAGTTGCCTACAGTATTCAGTACAGTAACATGCTGTACAGGTGTGTATCATAGGAGCAATAGGCTATACCATAAAGCGCAGTGTGTGGTACGCCATACCATCTGGGTTTGCGCAAGTATACTCTGTGTTGTTCGCACAATAGTGAAATTGCCTAATGACACATTTCTCAGAATGTATCCCCATCATTAAGTGACACATGACTGTATATATTATGACTGTTTTCCTCTGGCTTGCCTTTTCCTTTTTGGAATGGTGTCTTTCAAAGAACAGAAGGTCTTAATTTTGATATTGTTTACTTTGTGAGTTTTTATGGTTAGTATTCAGTGTTCTGTTTAAGAAATCTTTGACCATTTCAAGATTATGAAGGTTTTCTCCAATGTTTTCTTCTAGAAGTTTGTAATTTTACTTTTTATGTTTATCTTAGTTCATTTTGAATTAATTTTTTAAAAGTTTTAAAAATCGTGGTAAGATGGAAATAACAAAATTTGCCATTTTAACCATTTTTAAGTGTGCAGTGTACTGACATTAAGTACATTTACAATGTTGTGCAACCACCATCACTATCTATTCCTAAAACTTCTCCATCACCCCAATTAGAAACTCTGTACCCATTAAGCAATAACACCTTTCTTCCCTTCCCTTAGCTCCTGGCAATCTCTATTCTACTTTCTGCCTCTTCTAAGTATTGCCTGTGAGTGGAATTATACAGCATTTGTCCATTTGTGTCTGGCTTGTGTCACTTAGCATAATTCATATTGTCTATATTGTCAGTTTTGGTAAGTTATTTTTTGAGCTTTTTGTCTATTTTCTATAAGTTATAGAATTTATTAGCATAAACTGTTCATGCTATTTTCTTATTGTTCTTTTATGGTCTTTAGGTCTTTTGTGATAGTCCATTATTTATTCCTGATATTGCTGATTTGTGTTTTCTCTCCTTGATTTGTCTCACTAGGATTTTATTAATTTTTTCAAAGAACCAATTTTTGGCTTTGTTAGTTTTTTTTTCTCTGTCACTGGCTTCCATTTTTATTTTTCTTTGCTGTTGTATTTTAAATTTAATTTGCTTTTCTTTTTTTAGTTTTTAATGTGGAGGCATAGCTTAGTGGTTTCAGCTCTTCTTTTTTTTTTTTTTTTTTTTGAGACAGTGTCTAACTTTATTGCCTGGGGCGAGTGCCGTGGCGTCAGCCTAGCTCACAGCAACCTCAAACTCCTGGGCTCAAGGGATCCTACTGCCTCAGCCTCCCAAGTAGCT
>CAUYSK010034953.1:0-23534 GCA_963575035.1 Avahi laniger | reverse complement strand
CTCTGGTGGTTGTGGGGCTAGCAAGGATTGACTAGAAAAAGTGCACAAAATATGTTTATTTTATTTTATGTAAATGATATCTCAATTAAAAGTAAAAATAGAATATAGTGATAAATATTCTGAGAAAATATAAGGGATGGTCTGATAAAGGTTGACAGTATGAGTGAGAAGAATTAGATTTGGATTGGGTATCATTAAAGACACGTCTGGGAAAGTAGCATTTGAACTGAGACTTAACTAGCAACAAGGAACCAGTCATATAAAGATCTGCTGACAGAGGTTTCTAGGTCCAGGGTCCAGTAAGTGCAAAGTCTCCATGATAAGAAAAAATCTGGGATTATTTGGGCACCAGAAAGAAAATCAATGGGGTTAGAACTTCTTGAGGCAGTGTAACTATGGTGGCAGCTAAGGTTGATAGGTAGGTGGGGACCGGTATGGAATTAAAGAAAAAAAATATGTATATATATAAATAAAATACAAGACTTATACAAGAATAAGAATTTAAAATGTTATTTTAAATCTGTAGGAGGACATCAGTAATTAGTTATATAGGTAATTGGCAGTCCATATTTTACATATCTGAGCACAGGTAAGGTTTCACTTAATTTATTTTTACTTAGTATAATTAAAATTAGCAAATAAATCCTTGGGACCTATACAAGGAGGTATTTCATAAAGTTGTGTAGTTGGTTAGAATGGCAGAATATAGAGAAAAGATGGAGGGGCCAAGAAAGGGGAGAGCACAGAACAAGGATGGGGCTTGAGAAGAACTGGGTGGGATGGGGAGCACTGAAGAATCTTATCCAGGTTGTGTGTGTGTGTGTGTGTGTGTGTGTGTGTGTGTGCAGAGATGGGTAAGGGAGGAAAGTAAGCATCTTTGAGCACTTGACATCTTACATACCCTTCCTCCCATATTTAAAACAAGCACAATGCTTATATGGAACTTGAATGTGAAAATGTCCTTACCCAGGAAAGCAAGAGTCCGTTCAGTTGCTATCTTGCCATGAGTAGTTTCTTTTAGTCCATGAGTATTTCTTTGCTGGATAACACCTTATGAAATCATGACACAAAATATCTCTTACATTGAGAAGTGTTTTGGAACAGCATTGTCCAAAACCAGGAAAGTGATCAGTGTCTCTTCTTAGCCTTTTCCTTCTCCGTCATTAACACCTTAAATACCATAGGAAGCTAGGCCAAAGCCAGCTAGACATATGAGATTGAATGTGTACTATACTTAAAGAAAAAAGACACCTTAAAGGAATATACTCAAAGTTGAATAAGCCTTCTCAATCATCTCTGTTTTCAATTCCCTTGCCTAAAATTTTAAACCCATCATTCTGTTAAATCTGTTACAACGATTTTTGGGTTGAGAAGACTTAGTAGAGAAACCCAGGTCTGGAAGAGCATACTCTCAGAGCCTATCTTTTCATCGTGTGACTAGTCTACTGTGCCAGATACGGTGTCAGCAGACTTTTCAGCAGGCAGTGGCACATTTAGGGAAACCTGTGCTTTTACAGTCTCTCCAATCTGGGCATCGTGTGCTCCGAGTAGGGAATCACTTGCAGGGGTAGAGGAACTGGAGCACCGGGGGTCAGAAAGACTCCTTCATCAGAAACATAAAGTAATAATTAGACTCTTACACAATACACAACAATGATTGTTTTAGTAGGCAGTGGGGAGGATGTGTGGGAGGGATGAGTGGTTGAGAACGATTTGATTTCAGGAGAAGTTGGTATGTTTGTGAGCCAGACTGACACCACACCCTGAGGGCTTCGTGTCCTTGCGCCCACTCTTACAAGGCATCCGCAGGACCTCTTCTTTGCAATTGGGCAGCAAAAGTAAAAATTTATCTTGACTGTCTCGACGGTTCTGAGAGGCACTTCAAACAAGTGTTTTAGAGAAGACTCTCCATTCTCCTGATAGCCTAGAGCTTAAGTTTGCAGCTGGCTCTTTATGGAAAGCTAGTACCTTGGTGCTAATATGAAATCAGCTAAATGCTCAATTATCATACTACCTGTGTTCTTTAAAATCAACACCAATTATCTTAGTTGTGTCTTATGAAACATTCAGATGGGGAAAGAAAAAGCTGAGGCTTTGAAATATAGGATGCAAAACATGAGGAATAGCAAATATCCAGATAGCTTACAACAATTTAATTTTGCTTTTGATGTGTAGCAGAATAGAGACAGTTTTATATAAATATAGAATAAAGTATTGGTCCCCAGAGTCCCCTAACAGGACCACTTTAAGAACTTCCTCTCAGCTGCTATAAAGTCTGATCTGTAATTCAATTGGCACAGTGATAATGGAATCCCACATTTACCACATGTTTTTGGTAGTGCTTTAATGTAATTTAATGAGATTAAAGAGGACTCTTCAGTTTTTAGAGATTCAAGGTGATGGTACACAATAGAAGGAACTTTTGCAAAGAAATTCAGTTATCTACCACGGAGGCTGGGGAGGACTAGGCGCTATGCTTGTGCGTGCATGCATTCTCCGTAAGGCCCTCCGCATTATTTCAAAAACAACTTAAGAGGAGTGTGACCTTATCTCAGCCTGAACCTCTTTGGCAGGAATAAAGGCTGGAGAAGATAATTTAATTGGCGAGACATAAGAGGATCCAGTGTGATACTATGAAATGGCGTCCAAGTCACACAGGCGTCTTCCAGGACAGAAGTGCTGTGCGGCAGCTTGATAAAACCAGGCACTGAACTGCGCCAAGAAAGAGCAAAACACACATTTCCTTCTTGATTGTTGAGGTCTCTCTCTAAATGCAGGGAAATCACTAAGGGAGGCTTTAAAGATTATTGGAAAAACTGGTCAGGGTCTCATTTGACAAAGCCATTGGAATTTCAGCAGGCTGTTCACTGGGACTCTATGCTCACAGAAAGGAAGAGGAGCAGGTGATTCCATGCAACACGTTTGATGGCATTTTCCTACGCACAGGTCATTTGAAATGAATGTTATATGTTTCAATAAGATCTGAATATCCAAATATTTATGAAAATAATAATGATTTTAGTTTGCATTTAATATAGAAGCTTTCATCTGAGTGACTCAGACATTATTTCATTACCTCTGAAAATATTATCTAGAGGTTGGTTAAGTAGAAACTGTATATTTACATTTTATCCCTAGTGGAACTTAGTGAAAAGATGTGCCAAAAAGTTGCAAGCATTTAGGCATCCCTGTGATAAGTTCATTCAATATACTGAATTTCACCTTAAAGTAATATAAATCAAGAGAATAAATAAGGGTTTTTTTTTTGCATTAACATTTAATTGATAGCATTTTTCTCAGTATGCTTTACTTCTCTCAACCTGATTTCCTCCTTCCTGTTCTGACTCCAGGGTAAACTAAATAAAAGAATTCATTTAAAGTCAACTTTCAAGTGATAAGAAGCTGTCTAGGAAGGCTCAGAGGTATCAACTCAAAGAAATATGATAAATACAGAAATAGATGGTTTAGTATTCAAAGCAAAAGCCTACATACAGGTTTCTTACTGCAAGAAGGAGTGATAACACAAGGCGGTTCTCACCCAATTCCCCTGATTTTAGTAATATGTAGACTCCTTCTAAAGCACAGATTCTTAACCACTTTTATCCCATAGACTCCTTTGCCTGTCTGTTGTAGCTTATGGACTGCTTCTCAGAATACTGTTTTTAAATGCTTAAAATTAAACTCAACCAGTAAGAGGAAACCAACTATACAGAATTAACAGTAATCAAAATATCTAAAAGAATCACAATATTGGTCAATGCTATATTAATATTGGTGAATTTTATTAACACAATAAATAATAAGATCTAGTATCAGGTTTGAGAACTCCTGTAATTTTGAATTAGTGATGAACTTAAAACATATTCAAGTTTTTCACTGTAATTGTAATGCCCTATGGAAAAATATGTATGTTTTGTTTTCAATATTTACTTTAATAAGAAATGTTATATTTCAGTTACAAGTTAATGAAAATAAAATACATAATTATTTTCTCATCCCTGTTCAAGAATCTTATGTTAAGAACCTGTAAGTTAAAGAAAAAAATTTTTTTTCAACTTCTGAGAATAAATCCACAGATGTCTAAGGAACCAAAAAACTATAGATTGAAAAATACTGATGTAAAGAATCTAAGGGTGTTAGAATTTGTGAAAGATGATCATGAGACCAAAGTAAATCATGGGTTTGGGCTCTTAAGTATAGGAAAATTTCTACTGTGTTTCGGGTCCTACTATGAAATAAAAAATGTTTGAACATTTGAGGGAAGCCAAATACTTTATAATTCAGTCTGTTGTTAATATAAAGTTTCTTTTGTTATTGTTATTCTTTATTTTTAATTGACAAATAAAAATTGTATATATTTATGGTGTATAACATGATGTTTTGAAATATATATAGCTAAATAGAGCTAATTGACATATTTATCACCTCACATACTTATGTTTTTGTGGTGAGAACAATTTAAAATCTATTTTCTCAGCAGTTGTCAAGTATACAATACATTGTTATTAATTATAGTCTCCATGTTGTATAATAGATATCTTGAAGATATTTCTCCTGATTAACTGAAATCATTATTATTATTATTGTTTTGAGACAGAGTCTTGCTCTGTCATCCTGACTAGACTGCAGTAGCTTCATCATAGCTCACAGCAACCTCAAACTCCTGGGCTCAAGCCATTCTCCTGCCTCAGCCTCCTGAGTAGCTGGGATGACAGGTGGTGTGTGCCACTATGAACAACTAATTTTTCTGTTTTTATTAAAGATGGGGTCTTGCTCTTGCTCAGGCTGGTCTGGAACTCCTGGCCTCAAGTGATCCTCCCATCTTGGCCTCCCAAAATGCTACTATTACAGGTATGAGCCACTGTGGCTGGCCTGAAATTTTGTATCCTTTGACAACATCTTCCCAGTCCTCCCCACAACTCACTGCCCCTGGTAACCACAAGTTTACCCTCTGCTTATGAGTTTGACATTTTTAGATTCCGTATATTAATATAAATGGTATCATGAAGTATCTGTCTTTCTTTGTCTGGCTTATTTCACTTAGTATAATGTCCTCCACGTTCATCCATGTTTCAGAAAGTGAACAGTACATGTAAATAATAGAATCACTAAAAACTCTTTGACTCTAATACTTTCCTGTCACTGACAGAGTAAAATCCAAATTCCTCAGCCTCACAATGAAGTCCTACCTGGCATTTCTAGTCTTAAAACCCTGTGCCCTTCTTCTCCCCCAAGGAGTACCCCCTGCTCCTGCTTCTGTAAACCACCACTCTCCGATAGTCACTGTTTCAGCCAGATCAATTCTCTGTTCCTTAATGAGTCCTTTGTTTTCCTGCCATCGGGGATGTGTGAGATTTATTCCCTTCACCTTTTCTCCAATTTCACTGCACAAATCCTATCCTTTGAAGTCAAATTGTATCCTCTTGTGGTCTAGCTCATGTCTTATTTCTTTCAAATACAAAACAACAATCAAATATCTAACCACCCAAACCAAAAAAGCACCATATTTATCATAACTTATTTTGAATTATGTACATTTATGAATATATTTTTCTCTCCCATGAGCTTTGTTATAAATTGAATTGTGTCCTCCCCTCTATAAATTCATATGCTAAAGCCCTAACCGCTAGAACTCAGAATGTGACTATGTATGGAGATATGGTCTTTAAAGAAGTGATTAAGTTAAAAAGAGGCCCTTGGGGAGAGCTCTCATACAATCTGACTGGTGTCCTTATAAGATGAGGAAATTTGGACACCAGGGTTGGGTGCACACAGAGGAACGGTGATGTGGAGACAAGGGAAGAGGGGAGCAATCTGTGAACTAAAGAGAGAGGCCTCAGAAGAAACCACATCTGCCAACACCTTCATCTTGGACTTCTGGCCTCCAGAACTATGAGAAAATAAATTTCTGTTGTTTAAGCCACCCAGTCTGTGATATTTTCTTATAGCAGCCCCTGTAAACTAATATAAGCTATGAACTCTTATATACCAAATATCTAATAATGCTTTCTAAATATAAAAACATACAGGGGAGAGAGAGTAAGAGAGTGAAATCAAGTGAGGGACTGAGAGAGTGGAAGTACAAGAGAGGGTAAGGAGTTGAAGGACCTTGAACTTGAGATTAGAATATGTGAATGTGCACATTTTAGAGAGGTATTTCCCCTTTCTGTTAATGTTTCTCCAGAACTCATGATGTCATAACCAAAGGAATTTATAATGAAAAACGTTTCAGAATTGGTTATTAACATAAGATTTTAACTGTATTTTTACCATTCAGATTGTTAGTAGACCTTACCTGGTTATCATAATAATGATGAATGTTGCAACATGCTAGTTCAATAAAGTATGTTGCATTTATAAATGAAAATGCTACAATGAAGAGAGAAAGTTTTGTTAGAGAATGTCAAAGAAAATGAAGTAAGGAAGGGATAATGTTTGATAACATGAAAATATTCTCAGAAGGTAATATAGAGGAGAATTCAGGGACTATTTGGCATAAGAGTCTTACATTTTTCAAGATGCAAACTATGTGGTGTAGAAAATTGTAATATTATACAATAAGAGAGAAGAATGTCCAAGAGAGCTGATGGGTGAAAGCCTATTGATGAGGATCAGAAAGGCTGATTAGAGGACAGATGAGTGGCATCTTTCTCTTAATGACAGAGTGCCTTAGAGATAAAAAGAAGTTAAAGAGTACCTCAGAATGAAGTGTTGGTATCATCTGAGTATAAATGGGGTTATACAAGGTCAGAGATGGTCGAGTGATTTGAAGACCATCATCTGACTAGTTCATCATGTATAGTAACTACCTAGTCTGCAGCTGAAACAAGAGAGCAATATAGTGTTAGCATGATAACATAATTCATACTGTAATTAATAAAAAAAGGGATATTGAAAGTTGATTATTGTAAGAGATTTTGCTTCTATTACCAGCTCATTTTCATGGCTGGAAATACATAAATGGTTAAACTGGCAATAAACTCTTACATTGAACCATACTACCCTCGTGTCTTTACTGATAATTCAGACATGAGAGAAAGAACTAACAATGGCAGAGCATTGTATTGATTGTCAGTGATTAATTTATTTGTTCATACAACAAATATTTATTGGGTGCTTACTCTGTGCCTGATTCCGTTATATATGCTTGAATACAATAATGAAGAAAGTAGACAAAATTCATTGGCTCATTACCAAGGTATGTTGACGGCCCTCATTTGATTGGATGTAAACTCATACAATCCCAGGAAGTGAATAAAGGTTTCAAGGTGTAGAGAGTGGTTTGAAGAACTCATTTCTATTGCAGATGTGGACAGATAACCTCAAACAGCTTTCTCAGATTGTCCCAGGCAATGGCTCTTAATATTAACTCATTGTAATAGTCACTACATCCTTCTTTACTTGACCCAGCTGCAGGGGACATTTATTAACACTCAATTCCTAAACAACAGAACAGTTTGGTATCCATCATAGCCGATTAATGTACTTATCTGCACTGAGCTCCCACAGACCCAGAGTGGACTGAGGAAAGTAAATTCTAGGTGGTCCTGAAGGCTCTTCCTTCTCAGTAAAGTGGCAAGAATCTGGTTCAAGGTAAGCTGCCCATTTCTAACAAGGCCATTCTTTGAGCAGGAAGCTTTCACTGTTACAGAGCCAACTAAGAGTTCCCTGTTTCCTTCACCTCTCCTGGGATTATGTAAAATGGCAAGAGGAAAGTGTCCCTTTTTAGTCCAATGCATCCAAACCAGCTTGTTCTAAGCATGCCTCTCTGTGGGCTAATGAGGCACACGGATCCTCTGTACTCCAGCACTTCTCTGCTTGTAAGCCTTTTTTCCAAATAAGCACTATTTTACTTTTATGGTGGTACAATAAACACCTCCCATTAGGCAATACCTCCCAACACTATTGCACTGCAGGTTACGTTTACAACACATGAATTTTGGGGGCTACACTTAGACCATAGTAGTATGTTCATGGTAAGTGCTAAGGGGGAAATCAAAGCAGGAAAGTGAGACAGGATGTGTGTGTGTATGTGTGTGTGCATTGTGTGTGTGATGCAAATTTAGATAGGGTGGCCAGGGTAGATCTCACTGAGAAAGTACTGTGTTGACAAAAACCTGAAGGAAGTGAAGAGGGAACCAAGAGGATATCTGAGAGAAAGATGAGCTTTCTAGATGTAGATCACTCGAAGTACTAAATGTTCACTTAATATTTTATACGTTTATAGACTAGATTCTTTAGTTAATATTTATTAAATTAAAATCATATTTATAAACCCTTAGTAAGCATTGGTGGCTTAGGGAAATTTTATCAAAAGAATATTACCATATGAAATAATTTTTGAGCTTACTTATGAAATTCTATTATTTAAAGTTAGGAACATTGTGTCTTGCACATACCAGTATTGTCTACTTGATGAGTCTTTGTGGAACACAAGATTAAATAGCTGATCAGCCCCATGTACCTGACATTGTTCTGGTGGCTGCAGAATATGTCCTCTAGGAGTTAGATGCTGTTCTTTCTCTTTAGGGCTAATGCAAGGGGCCTGGCAAACAACAACCAAGATACAATACAAGAGTCAAAAATGAAGAGTGGTAAGGATGTGGAATCGAATACATGGTTATACAGACATGTTATTTTTACAGGAGATAATATTTAAAATCATACTGAAGGATAGGCTCCTGACAAAGGAAATAGAAACAATACTCTGACAGAGAGAAAATACCAAAGAATGTGAGGAAATACAGATGTTCAATTTTGCTGGAATGCAGGGTTTGAGTCCCACAGTAGAAGGTGGTGAAGTTGGAGAGACAGATTGAAGCCATATTGTACAAGGCTTTGAGTTCTGGGTTGAGGTGTTTACAGTTAATTCCATAGACAATGAGAAACCATTGACTGTTCTCAAAAAGAGATAAAAATAACCCAATTGAAGCTGTAACATAAGCAGAATTCCCTGGCAGAATGGATGGTGCAAGAGACAGAGAGATTAATTAGTGAGCCCCTGCCATGGGGGTAAGGTGGGAGCTAGGGCCTAATGGAACTGTGCCTTCTGGAGTGCCTTTGTTGGTGTCTTAAGTCTGTTTGGACTGCTATAACAAAATTACCATAGACTGGCTGGCTTTAACAACAATCATTTATTACTCACAGTTATAGAGGCTGGCAGTCCAAAATCATGGTGCTGGCAGATTCCGTGTCTGCTGAGGGCCCACTTCCTGGCACATAGATGACTCTCTATTCTTTGTGTTCTCACATGGCAGAATGGGTGAGGGAGCTTTCTGAGGTGTCTTCTAAGGGCACTAATCCTCTCCCAAAGTCCTTAGCTGCTAATCATGCTGCGGGTGAGGATCTGAATAAACGAATTTTGAAGGGACACAAACAAATGGTCTACAGCTGTTGGTAACAGGGAAGTCAGAGGGGAGGCAAGTATGCAGTGGGGGTGGGGCATATGGTGGGTGGAGCTGTTGGCAGCATTTTGGATACTTGCTAGTTAGAACTAGAGTCTAAAGCTGAGCCTTCTCTCAAAATGTTTAAAAAAAATAATTGAGACTTGCCTGACACACTGGTATAACACAACAAATAAAATTTTGGCATATTACCCTAATATTCCTTTGCCAACTTAATTTACTGAACTGGAATGCCTACAACAATAAGAAATTCAGAGACTATAGGTATTCACTACATTGTTCTCTTTTATATTTTTCTATCTCCCTTAATAAAGAGACTCTCATAAAGCAACAATACCTTATTTATTAAAAACTTAGTGAATATGGTGTTGACATTCATATTGAAGTATGGGTTACTTTATTTTTAATCACAATAACATTGCTTTTCCCATACCATTTGAATTTGAGCCCATTCTGTTTAAGACTATTTGGGTCTATTTCATTTAGTGTGTTGGCATATTTTATATTTAGAAACTAACAAGTCACTGCTTATTAGATTGGCTCATTTCTGGACAACCCTCCATAAACATATATGCCTTTGGAAGCTCCACCTCCATGGGAATGATTACCTTTTAATGACTACAGCCATCATGCTTTACTGCTTTGGAAAACACCATGTATCCAAGAAGTCTGTTTTAATTCTACAGACATGTATCAATTGGTCTACATTTAGATGAAACTTCTTTTCACAGTCATACTTGCTGTTGTCACAGATGAACCGCAATTTTATAAGGGGATATATCTGGTTTGATTTCTGCTCATGTTTAGTTGAATAAATGTAAATGGCATCTTCTGACTCTTTCACAAGGTACATGGATCTCGGAAATTTGGGAAAAAATGACAACAGGGATCCAGCAAATAACAATATGAATCGATATATGATAGTGACAAGAATGTTGAGGTGTGAAGAGCAAAGTGACAGCAAGGCAAAGATGTCTCTCAATGACCAAACAAATCTATATTTTGTTTAAAAAAAGGAAATGTAGGAAAAACAAAGGTTGAAAATGAAGAGATCACATCAGGGGCCAGATAAATAAATGATGCTTCAAATACATATTTTAAAACTAGTAAGAGCTAATAAGGAATAAAAGGACCTCTAAAATCAATTTATTAGCAGCAGAGGAGTTCCTTGCTGTTAAAAAGAAGGAGAATGAAAAGAACAGAAGCTACTAATAAACATATAGAGTTATACCAATGTCACTAAAATTTTCTTTTTACTAGTTTTACACAAAATGTAGATACAAAACAGGAAAAACAAAACTGAAGCAAATAATTAATTTTGGAACATCTGTAGAAAAAGATCAAAAACTATGTGAGAGCCATATTAAAAACTAAAATAAAAGCAAATATTTTAAAACATTCAAATATGTTTTACAGATCAAAGAAATAAAAATAAGTAAAATGCTTCTATAGCATATATCATGAAGGAAGACCAATGACATGAAAGAACTAAAAATGAAGAAAGAAAAGCAAGGAAGTGCTTTTGATAGTGGGAAAATCATCACAACTCATGGTTCAATCAATGGTATCTCTCTAATCTACTATGAATTTCATCATTTTGCTTCTTGCTTTTCTCCACTGTAAGTTGCTTTTTCCCTCTTTAAATATCCTTTCAATATCTTCTGGTGTGGAGGGCTAACATTGAGTCTGGGCATTAGCAGGGGCTGGTTATAGTGGGAGAGCAGGTAATTTCCTAGAAAGATCTTAATTTTTCCCCTTCTTTCCAAAAAATAAAAATAAAAAACAAAACAAACAAACAAAAACCACCCACAAATGTCTTTAAAAAGCCCAGTGTTGAAAGCAGAAGAAGGAATTTTTCTTTAAACCACGGCTTCACTCTCACACTTAGGAATGAGGAAGGTGTCTCAGGAAGCCCACCCTGCTTTGGTGGGGGCTTTTTATTTAGAAACTTTGGAATAAAACAAGGTGGAAGATCTTGAGCAACACACCTAAACTATCACTTCTTTTGTTTATTTGCTTGTTCATTTATTTATTTAAAATATATTTTTGCTGATTAACACATTGAAAGAAAGGCACAGAATGAGTTTATGGAAACTAAGTTAATGTACTGAATGTCTTGAGAGTCATTCATTTGTTCGATTAAATAGATATGTGCCAGACATTGTGTTAGGTACTACGGCATGAAATGGTAGAGAAGACACAATCTTTAAACGGAGTACATTTCAAAAAGGATGGAAAATTATACCTAATTTAACATTTTCATTGTTTTATCCCCAGCATTTACTCAGTTATCAGCAGATACGATATTCTCAATAAATTCTAATTTAACGAATTGAAGGATGTGATGAGAAAAGAATAAGAAAAGCAATTCAGTGTACCAATTAGCTCAGTTTGCTGGTGGCATTCTTCAGAACTTTGTTTATTATCTTGAGTTTTATATTAACTATGCTTACAAGCATGAATAGCAACTGAAGTCATGGCAAATGACTTCCGATTGCCAAGATTCTCAGGCAAGAGTCTCAGTGGTTGCAACGCACAATTGCAAGCTTAGGTAGTTGGAACCTGTTACAGTTGAAGGTGCAACGTAGAAGGGATTAAAGGCTTTGAAAATTGAGCCTTTGAGGGACTTACTAAAATAGAGCCATGGAAATTAAAGCTGAGAAAGATCTGATTGTGCTGCATAATTCATCCCTTGAGGACTGGTATGAGATTGTCTTTTACAGTCTATTTTTCCATATATTTTCCTACATGAAGTTTGAATGACTCAAACAAAAGGGCTTCTAATACTTCCATTGGGACAATATTATAAAAGACCTCATTATTAGGAAGTGTTTCCTGATATACATCCTGAATTTTTCTTTGCTTAATTTCATCCCATTAACCCCAATTACACCTCCCTGGGGCAACAATAAACAGTTCCAGCTTCTCTTCTGAAGTTACGCTCTTCAGAGATTCCTCATTCCTTCTGGTGTGATGTAGTCCGGCTGCGTGTCGCAGTTCCTTTATGCTGTGTTCGCAAGCCAATCGTGGCCACCTAATCACTTTTATTTCCTTTCTTTGAACACCCTCCAATGTGTTAAGAATTGTGGCTCTTGATATGCAATCCTCATATGCTTCGTGCCCATTGTGGTCCATGCATATGAACCCCAATCATATTATAAGCCATTTTTCTCCAGGTCAAACTGGTAATAGGAATATGGAAAGAAAAAATCTTGGTGTAAATGGCATGCATGAAAAACTAAACTGACAGAAATCACATTCTTGTTAGGATTTTCATCTTGCTGAATACAATTTTATGCTAAAGAGATTATCTGTCTGCAGTACTGTTATTGTACTGGTTGATTTATAATCAGAGTGTGCGGTTTAGCAAAGCGGCATCCTTCATTCAGAAAGAGATTTTGCTCTACAGACAAGGTGACATGAAACACTTGCCCTTCTAAAAGAGGATTAGAGAGTTTTACATTTTAAAGCCCATTTTGGTACAGTCACTAACATGAAGCCAGTTTCCAATTTCATATACGAAAGATCTCTAAGGAGATATCCAGCTTAATTAACTGAGAAATGATGAGTACGACAGAATTTCACACTGATAAAGTGTGACTTACTGTAAAGACCCTGACCTCACCTGACCTCTTCAGTGAAAACTGGCTTAAAGAAAGTATTTTAAAATTATGCCTCAATACAGGCATTAAGAGGCAAGAGGACAAGAAAGAGAGAGAAGGACAGTTTGAAATTTGAATATTTTCTTGTTCCTTTTATTTATGTGTAGTCTATGAGGCAGGTAAAATATTTTCAGTGTATATGTCAAAATTTATTTCCAAAGTATAATTTCATAATTACAATGTATTTCAAAAATAGAATTCATTCATTTCATAAGCTGAATTCATTTCTACCTATATATAGCTGGCATGCTTAGATATATATTCTTTATTTAACCTATCTTTGGATAATGAGCATAGGAGTTGGCTTACGAGCTCTGTTGACCTAACCAGAACCTGAGCCAAGCTCTGCCAAATAGTCATTAAATAGTAGCCAGATAATTGTGGGATCATTGTCCTTTAAAATTAGTTTGTTATTATAAACCCCCACATTCCCCAAACACATAGACATATGTACACACGTGCACATGCGCGCATACACACACACGCACACACCAATATATCATTCAGATAACCAGAAGTTTGATCATGTTCAGAATGGAGGAAATAACAAAGATGGGTTGAGGGTAAGAATAAAGAAACAAGAAAGAAAACCTGATGAAAATAAAAGAAGATACACTGCAAAGAAGAGAAGCAAATGTCTTCGCTCTCATTACTTCCCAGTTTTTACTCACTGTGTGCAGTATGCTTCAGGGAATTGAAGAACCAGAGCTGTGGGCAAATGTGAAGAGTAAAGGAAGAATAACGTCTCAAATATCAGTATTTAAAAATTATTCTGGAGAGTGCCTTAGGTTAATCACAATGCTCTCCCAAGGGCAATATCTGAGCTTTCTCTTCTCTATCACCGTCTTCTGTAATTAGAAGAATAGTGAGGAACTGAAGACAAGGACCACATTGTGGAGGTGTGACCTCCAAGGCCTTTTAATTGTTTGAAAAATGTGAATTGAAAAGCAAAGCTATACAACGTCTTGTAAAGCAGTAAGGTTTTTCTGAAATATAGACAATTCTACATATATGTTGTATAAAGCCAGATTTAAATCTCTGTTTATTTTTTAACCCAAGTTCCCTTTATGCCTGAGGACTTACGGATATACCTGCTCTACCTCAGCCGAGGGCTAGCTCAGTTCAGTTTGCTTGTTAATAGACCTCCTGAGCTGCGCTGTGATAAATAGATCCCATTAAAGAATTTACTCTCCTACAACTATCCTGTTTTTCAAGGGACATTTCTAACTCATCCCTCCTGATCCAGAAATACACGCTTAGGTTCCTACCCACCAAGGGAGCTGTAATGTTCCCCTCTGCTTGACTAAACTTTAGACAGGCAGGCTTCTTCCTGAATCTCAATCCTGACTTCCCTTTTCTTAGAACGTTTACTTCAGAAAACTTGTGTTTCTAAATCCTTTCTCTGTCCTTTTGGGATGTAAATCTTTTTAAAAGCCTCTTGCCAGATTTACAACCCAGAAATGTCTTTCTCAATGCCTGGAGCCAGGAACCATTCTTTGAAATGTAATCACCAGGGAAGATAGTGGCCCTGTCTCCAGGTTTGTGGTAGGGTAGGAGCCTAACTCCTCTGGGCGCCTGGCTCCAAGCTGTAAAACTACCTCTTGTCATGGTAATACCAGAAGTTTGCTTTTCCTGTGGGTTAGGGCAATTAGCAAACAGGTACTTTTGACACTACTAAGTCTACAGATACTTCTCACTGTGTTTAGGCTACTTGTTGAAACATTCCTATGTAAGCATTTTGCTTTCTAAAAATCAGCTCCTGTTTTATCCAGAAACCCTAAATATTAGGGTTTTTTCCCCCAAAATCATAATATCTTTTTTGGTCACTCGTCAAACCACACTGAACACTAACTCACTATGTATAGAACACAGAGGCTTGGTTTGTAAGGTTGGTGGCGGGGCACCCCTCCCCTCCCTAAAGGAAAAGAAGCCCGTGAGTCCCACCCTAAAGGCTATAAGAAAGAACTCTCTACTTTGCGCACCGAACTTCTTCGAACTTCGCGCCAAAGAAAAACCCCTATCCCCCAACTCCAAAACCTTTATAAGCCGGCTCAGCACTACTTCTCGGGTCTCTCCCCCGCCCCCCAACCTTGCCCGGGAGCACTCTCTTTCCACCTCCCCCAATAAAGCCTCGTTGCTTGCCCTTTTCACTCTGCTCCTCTTTCTCTGCCGCCGCCCATCCAAAAAACCTTACATGGTTGAGCAAAGGTAACTAAAAAATGAAAGAAACAGGCTTTTAGGAATTTAACATGGTTGCAGGGATAAAAGTGTAAACACACAAATTTAGTAAGCAAGATAGCTAAAGAGATTGAAAAGGTAAGATAACATAGTCATAATGGCATGCGGCTGCAGTCCCCACCCCCTGGGCCACAGACCGGAACCAGGGCCACACAGCAGGAAGTGAATGGCAGGCAAGGAATTGAAGCTTCATCTGTATCTACAGCCACTCCCCATGGCTTGCATCACTGCCTGAGCTCCACCTCCTATTAGATCAGCGGTGGCATTAGATTCTGCATTATAGTGAGCTGTGTAATTATTCCGTTATATAGTACAACGTAATAATAATAGAAATAAAATCTGCAACAAATGTAATGCACTTGAATTACCCTGAAATCACCTGCCACTCACCCCCATCCATGTAAAAATTATCTTCCATGAAGTTGGGGACCACTGGTACATGAGATACATATATAACCGGTATGCTTACTTTAAATTAAGCATATAGTTAAATATATTTTATGCATCAGTTACAATGCCGGGTTCTACATTTATTCTTGCATTCACCCTTCTGTTCATCCGTCCATCCATCCATTCAAACTTTATTTGAATGCCTAATTTGTATCTTCTGCTGGGTTATATGGATAAAATCTAGCAGACATTATTCCACTCATGAAGTTTATAATGTACTAGAGGACATGGATAGGTATAGACATTGTCCACTGAAATGTGATAGTGCTAAATACACACAGTTATGGAAAAGGAACAGCTAGAGCCTTACTCTACCCAAGGGGTCAGGGACAAACAAGACAGGAGAGGTGGTGAACTGAAGCCTGGAGGAACAATGAGGTTCTCTAGGGCAAAAGAATAATTAACACTTAATCAATGTCTACTATATGACAGACATCGTGTTATATGCTTTCATGTATATTATTTCAAAGCCTCAAAATATTCTGCATAGTAGGCTTCGATAATCTCATTTTGCTCCCTATGTAAAGGAACTTCTCACAGTCTCAGGCCTAGTAAGTGTCAGAATGACTAGTTAGAATCAAATCAAAGTGGTTTCCAAGTTCATACTATTTTGATAATATCACATGTCCCTAAAGAGAAGGGACAAAAGAAGTTCCATCGAAGCAGAAAGTAGAGTATGTGCAAAGACAAGCATAAAGGGTACAGAATTTTGCAAGTATGTTGGTATGTTGCAGGCAATGAGCGGGAAATAATGGGAAATGGAGTTATAGAATAGGGTGGGATCGAATTATGAAGAATCAGGTTTGCCAGACAAAATAAATGGGATTTAATAGTGTGGAATTTAGATCTACAATTTTAGAATTTTAGGCAAAGAATTAGAACATGAGTTGACTATGGCAACAATCTGGAGGGTGCATTGGAACTGGGAGACCATGTTGGGGACAAGCCAATACAGCAGATGAATAAAATGAACAATGTACAAAGTACTTTCCAGTACGAAGATGCATGCAGAGTCCACCATAAAAGCTCTGAAAATCTTATCCAGAGTCCCCACATAAGATTAGGACCTTATCCAAGGACATAAAGTTAATAACATATATTTTTAATTTTCTTTTTTACCCAGAATAAATTTATGGATTCTTATTGTGGTAATCAGGGTAGGTCCCCCAAATATGTCCACCTCCTATTCCCTTGAACCTATAAACATATTACATTACATGGCTAAAGGAATTTTGCAGATATGAATAAGGTTACAGATCTTGAGATGGGAAAACTGTCTTGGATTATGCAGGTGGGCCTTGTTTAATCACAGACACCCTTAAAAGCAGAGAACCTTTGCCAGCTTCGGTCAGAGAGCTGCATCAAGAGAAGATCTCCACCAGCCCTTGCTGAGTTTTAAGATGGAGAGAGGAGGCCTCAAACCAAGCAAACTGGTGGCAACTAGAAGCTGGGAACAGCCCTCAGCTGATAGATAGCAAGGAAATGCGGACTCAGTGATAGGATTTCAAAGGACTAAATTCTTTCAACAACCTGAATGATCGAAGAAACAAATTCTCCCCTAGAACCTCTGGGAAAAGAAGGCAATCCTGCTAACATCATAATTTCAGCTCCATGAAACTGTGTTAGACTTCTGACCTATAGACATTGTGAGACAATAAATTTTTGTTGTTTTGAACCATTAAGTTTATTGTTATTTGTTATAGCAGTAATAGAAAACTAATACACTTGTATACTTAACTTTTTTTTTTTTAAATTAGAAGTTAGTGTCAGAGCTGGGGGAAGCAGCAAATGGTTCCAAGAAAAGATTTAATAAATATTTTCACAGGGGTCCAGTAAATCAAATGGGGAAAATAGAGAAACGAAGAGATAAAGATACAGAACTGCAGTGTCTTTAGGATCTCTGAACAGTAGGAAGCAAGAGGCCAAGTCTATACCTTATTTTGGAATTTTTATAATTTCTCCTATGTTTGTTTATTGTGTTTTAACTTGTTTGTTTCTGAAAAGCAATTGTACTGATGCCCTTAAACTGTAAAGGATCTTTGTGATCACATTCGTGGAAAGCTAGCCAGATAGCATTCTTTTCTGTATTTTGGAACCCTTTGGGCCAAGTGGGTTGCAGGTGCTACCAAAGGTGAGAAAAGCATCTGTGTCCTTGGGACCTCTGGCAAAGGAATCAGGAGAGCATGGGAGCTACCCTAGGTTTAAAAGAAGGGTGCCTATAGGTGTTAACAGTAGAAAGGCTTACGTTCCCTTGGGCTTCATTTATTCATTCAGTCATTCATTTGATAAATACTTATTAAGCACCCCCGAGTGTCAGTGTTGGCTTGCTTATGGAACTCCCAGTCTAATAAGGGTGTGTAAGTAAAAGTTGTCTAGTGGAAACTGCTGAGATTAGTTTTTTACAGGGTAATTGTTGATATGGTGCTAGCCAAAAGTGTTTGTCTGCCAGTTATACATTACTGGTCTGCAACAATACATGTACAGAGTTAAATGTCTAGAAACTTTTATAGCAAACTGACAGAGTGATTTTATGATTGTTGAATCTAGTAATAAAAATGTGGGCTTAGTTTTTCATCTTATTTCATTTTTATAGTAATTTATTTTTATTATATTTTATAAAAACACCTATTTTGAAGGATCGGGAAAAAAATAGTTTGAGAATCACTGGTTTAGTATTTCAAAGAGGTGTCAGCTAGTTATTCAGGAGGCTGAGTTGGGGAGGATCCCTTGAGCCCAGGAGTTCCAGGCGGCAGTGAGCTATGATCGCGCCACTGCACTCCAGCTTTGGTGAGAGTGAGACCCCATCTCAAAAACAAGCAAACGAACACAGAGATGCCAAGACTGAACTGGTTGGAAATTGAGGGAGTGAAGGGAAGTCAGGAGTTTCCTCTTTCTGCTCTTGCTTTGGCCTGATACTTCATGAGGCCATGTTTTGAAAACTATCAGGAACTTTTTTTCTTTGAGAAGCAAATGCCCTTCCTCTGTTTCCATGTAGGCCCCCTGCTTCCATTTCATCTGTTGGCCCAGTTCTTTGGAAAAAACTTTCCTATGGCAAAAATGTATGCAACTAATCATCCCATCAGTTAAAGATTTTAAAAATAATTCTTAACTGTTTAAGCAATGCCCACGCATAGGCTGAGCACGTTTTCCTCTTTGCTGGCTGTATTGGGAGCTTGTGTTAATTTTCCTGGCATGTTAACAGCTCTGGCTTCAGCATGGCTTCTCTCCTTCACACTAAGCTATTCTCTGATAAGGTGCAGCTGGGGAAATCCATCACTCTCTGGACCAGACAGGTTTTCACATCAGTTAAGTTAATTGACAGAAGGCTTAACATATTTCTTAATTACGGCTGCAAAGTCATTGCTGAAAGAATCCCCCAAATCAGGGAAAAATAGTGTTTTCTGATTAACTGGTTCTGAAAATTGCTGAATGAAAATGCAACACACATCTGATGGGATTCTTAGCAGGGATAAGGACAGCTCAGGAGAGCATCACATGGTGAGAAAAGGCCTGAGGGAGGGCAGGGACCAGGAAACGAATGTGCTTCTGGCTCAGGCCTCATGCAGCATCTCTCCACGTGGGTGCCTTTGTCCTGAAAATCTTACAGGGCTATGATTAAAGAAATATTGAATATTGTCTTTTGAAAAGTTAATATTATAAATAGATATAAGATATTATTCACTGAGGGAAATAGCCAATGAATTGTGGTTTGTTAAAAATTCATAAGGCTCGATCCACAACTTTTGCTGCTGCTAATGCTTCAAATAGTCTTTGTTTTCCTTGAGTATCACACTGTTAATAATACATTTTAGATTCATAAAATTATATAAGTGGAAGTGACCTTATGAGGTGATCTAGTTCAATTTTCTCATTTTGTGGATAAGAAAGCTGAGACTCAATTAGATTAAGTGACTTCCCCTAGGTCACTTAGCTTATTAATGGTAGAACCAAGTCTAGAAGTTTTCATATTTCTTGGCCTTGAAATTTTTCTGTGATTATAAAAGTAATAAATACTGCTCGTAGAAAACTTGGAACATACTAAAGGTATAAAATAAATTAAAATCATGTATAATTTCACAATTCGAAGATTAGCATTCTTGATTTCTTACTGTATATGGAAACAGATATAAATTTTCCTCTAAAATTGAGATCTTATTTTGTAGATGGATGGTCTCTTCTTTTATTCTACATAAATATGTCAAAAACCTATATGCTGTGATTTAAAACTTCTCTAGGCTGTTTTTAATAACTGAATAATATTCTATGTCCGATAAGTATAAATATTTTTGGTCACTGATGAAAATGAAGACTTTTAGCTCTTTGTACTTTTTTTAAACTAGTCTTTTCCTTTTCCCTTGTCCATTTTTTTCTATTTTTGATCATATCATACTTGCTGATTTATAATTTTTTTAACTAGTTGAGGGCACTAATTCTCTTTTCTTCTTATAAGTAAAGTATTAGAGCATTTTGATTTTTATTATGATTCGAAATCATTGTTATGAATTTCAGCTCCTACCATGCGCTATTTTATGGGTTTAGTAACTTGCCAATATCCCACAACTCTAAGAGATAGACCTCTCATTGAAAAACAGGCATATCATACCAAAACCTAGCTCTTTCTTATTATATCACATTACTTTTCTGTATAGCTGAGATGTGAAAAGTATGACTTATACCCAAATTGCTAGACAGCTAATGAAAGTTTTACAATTTACCCGGTCAACCATTCTGACAAGAGGTAACTAGCAAATCAGTATCCTATATCTTCTACTTTACATTTTCATTCTCTTTGATACCTGAAACTAAAAACATCCTCTATTGTATAATTTTGTAATTGACATTGAGTTAATAATTCTTGGCCTTTCCTTTTTATTTATGCCATGAGATGTCTCAAAATTAATGAACGACTTAATAACATATTTATTATTATTGGTAACTAAGCAATCTTATAGAAAGAGGATATTTACGTGGATATGTACACTAAGCATTTGTCTGATTTTTGGAACACAACGATGTCTAGATAAAGAATATACAGAAACACATTTGAGAAATAGTACAATTCATATTCTTTTTGGATAAGTGAACATTTTTCTTATTTCAGTATCTATGATTATTCTAAATTTGATATTTATACATAGATTTCAGTGAATAGTTTGTAAAAATAATATTTAAAAGAAAGGACATGTAAAATAACTTGAACATTTGTAACATTCTTATGTTTTTATTCCATAATTTAAAATATTTTATAGAAAACAAAGACAATTTAAAAATTATAACAGATTTATATTTCAAAATGTAAGGAGATTTTAGAAAAATAGTGATATCTACAAAATTTCCTATGATGGGAGATATTGTAAATATTAAATTCATCCTTACATAAAATTGAAGTCTCAGAGATTCTGTCATATTACAGGTAAAATCTGAGCATTAAAATTGTACCAGGTGATGGACAAATTGAATGCCTGTGTTTGTACATCTACTCTGATATACTCATTTTTAAGCTTTTTTTAAAAGACATTTTTTACTTTAAATATGTAAGAATATTTACATATTCTGTCATTCACTTTCCCATTTTGATTTAGTTCTGATTAAATTCCTTCCTTTGGGAAATGGCCATATCTTCTTGCAGTAATTGAACATTTTATAATATCCTGCATTAGACTAAATTTATCTTCTCCACTATAGTATTAGGGTGTCTGAAAAAAATTAAGTGGGAAAAAAATCAGAAGAGAATCCAAAGATCTCCCAGCAATTTGAAAGTGGTTACCATTTTATGGGCTGTTGGAATCTTTGATATTTGTGTGAGACATTTGCCCTTTACTGGAAGATGGAGTTAGCACGTAGCCAAGGATGACATTGTGCCTGTTTGAACGTTACCATAAGGACATTTCTTGGAAAACATTTTAGTTTTATGTTTCTAAATGGACAGCATCTATTTCTTTAGTGCTGACAGAAAAGTGCTAATAGAAAGATGTGTCGGAAAACATCTCTCCTAAAATCTGTGTATTCCATAGTCATGATCCTTGTTAACATAGTAGAAAGGACCTGTGTTATCATTTAATCAACAAATCCCGTCCCCTCTCTGCACCCCCCACCTCCGCAGCCCTCCCCACCCCTGTATAATCCCGAATGCACAAAATAGATGTATCGCTACTTGCTTTCGAAGTGGTTGGGAATTAATTTTTAAATTATATACTTTCTGGAAATGTCTGCCAGTCACTACATGAGGATAAAAGTAAGATCTCTCCCTACCCCCAAAGTCTGAGAGAAAATAGAAAAATACAAATAGATGCAGATCTACTGATTTTTTTTTTTTAACAGAATACCAGAGGAGATTTGGGAAGTCACAAGTGCAATCAAAGTCATTTGGATAAAATATGAAGGAAGCATTATTAGAGTGTGAGTAACCAGAAAAGTTATACACAATCACTGTCATAATTGACTCAGATGATCTTGTAAACTAAACCCACCCTTCCAATAAATAAAACTAAAAGACCAGAGAGTAAGGATTTGTCTGTGTTTCTCTGGAATGTAAGTACATAAGCCAAAAGGAGATGTGTGCTGTGGAACCAAAAATATTATTCTGGTTTATCCCTACAGTTGTGAGGAATGTATCCCTCTACCCTGTTTTAATATCATCAGCCATTAACTGAAGTAATCATTATGCTCTGTTACTAAGCTTTTCCGCAAAGAAAATAAAATACAAAAAAATGAAACAAAAATTTTCTTACTGTAACTTGCTTTTACATGTACATTTTTCTCATATTGAAAATAGCTGATAACAATTATTTTGTCTGCTGGGCAGTTTTTATCTTACTTATTAGAAATTAATAAATTGATCATTATGAACATTTTTATAAATTAATAGATTACCATTCATTCTACAGCAAACTCTTCCAGCTTTGGTCTATGTGAATGCATTCAGTGAATCTCGTGATCGGATTTTTTTCTGCCAAATTTGATTATCCGAGAACTTGGAAACCTGAACAGTTAATAGTAGACTGTGATGATAACAGATGACATCCCCCTCTTTGAGGTTGGGAGCAGTGAACTTACCAACCTTACCTCTAACTTCTCTAGTTTCAACACTGCCTCTAAAGGTCACAGAATTCATAGCAGGGGAGAAACAGGAAAGAGAGCAGAAGCAACTGCCTGAATCCTTGCACATGTGCCAACTTTAAGAATGGAATAATGAGGAGGCTGGGATTTTAACTCATCCGACACATAATATTCTAAATTCATCATTAGTATCTAAAATACATTGAGGACTTACTATTATACATTCTAACTGTTGTGTAGTGTCTCATGGAATCTCACAAAAATCTTCTGAGGTAGGGACTGTCTGCTCTTACAGACCAGGATGTTGATTGATAGTGCAGTTAGGTAACCTGTCAAGGTCACACAGCAAGTGAGGGGTAGAGCTATGGTTTATCCCAGGCGATCTGACTCCAGAGTCTGTACTTTCAACCACAATATCCTGCCCCTGCGATGCCATAGTGTCCGTTTATTGATTGCCTACAATCTGCTGGGCATGCTGCCAGAGGCTGAAACAGTAAGTAAGATCACTGTCCTCATGGGTTTCAGGCTAACATTCTGGATTCTGAAGGAATTCACTTTTGAATGAATTATAATTTTTTTTTTGTTTTTTTTTTTTAATTTTTTAAATTTATTTCAGCATATTATGGGGGTACAGATGTTTCTGTTACATATGTTGCCCTTGCCCCCACCTCCCTCCCTAAGTCCGAGTTTCAAATATGTCCATCATTTGGGTGGTGCACAT